>PISW01010724.1:19265-47119 GCA_004023785.1 Mungos mungo
ACCTGACGAATGGATCAAGAAGATGTGGTATATATTCACGATGGAGTACTACATGGCAATGAGAGGGAATGACATATGGCCATTTGTAGGAAAGTGGATGGACCTTGAGGGTGTCATGCTGAGCAAAGTAAGCCAGGCAGAGAAGGACAGAAACCATATGTTTGCACTCATAGGTCTAGCAGGAAAACAGGAGAGACCTGATGGAGAACCAGGGGAAGCGGAGGAAGGAGAGAGAGTTGGGGAGAGAGAGGGATGCAAAACTTGAGAGACTATTGAATGCTGAAAATGAACTGAGGGTTGAAGGGGAAGGGGGAGGGGGGAAAAGAGGGGGTGGTGATGGTGGAGGGCACTTAAGGGGAAGAGCACTGGGTGTTGTATGGAAAACAATTTGACAATAAAATATTATGAAAAAAAAAAGAAAAAAAAATTAAAAAAAAAAGAAAAAGAAAGTGCGTGTTGGCCACGTGAGCAACGTGGGGGAAGAGAAATACTTAAGTGGGTGTAACAGGGCGTGGCCCCCTCTGGAGGGCTCTATGCCTTCTCTGTTTCTGACCCTCCCTTCTCCCTCCCAAAGACCTTGAACCTGACCTGCACGGTGTTCGGGAACCCTGACCCCGAAGTGGTGTGGTTCAAGAACGACAAGGACATGGAGCTCAGCGAGCACTTCTCGGTCAAGGTGGAGCAGGCCAAGTACGTGAGCATGACCATCAAGGGCGTGACGTCCGAGGACTCGGGCAAGTACAGCATCAGCGTCAAGAACAAGTACGGGGGCGAGAAGATCGACGTCACCGTGAGCGTGTACAAGCACGGGGAGGAGATCCCCGACGTGGCCCCGCCCCAGCAGGCCAAGCCGAAGCTCATCCCCGCCTCCACCTCCGTGACGGCCACGTAGACGCAGGGCTGCCCACGGGGCGTGGCCATGGGGTGCCGCGTGCCCCGAGAGCCCCGCGGCCTGAGTGACGCTGCGCGCCCGTAGCCCATCGTGTGCTGTGCTTTTAAGTTTGGCCTTTGATTATTGGTATTTGATGCTCATCTGAGGGGAAAAGCTAAGGTTTTGCACAAGGCTGAAACAGTGTATGTCTGCGGGTCCCCAGAGAGCGCATTGCAAGGTGGCCCCTCAGGTTTCTGTAGATGCTGGCTTGGGGCTCAAAGCCCCAGGCGGACTGGTGGTTGTAGCCTGGGGTGTAGACAAGATCCAGCCGCTGTGAAATCCTGGTGGTAGAGCCTTAGTGCACGTGTTACCTGGTACGCTCTGTTTCTTCTTGCCGGAAACTAATAAACTTTAAAAGACAACTTGTGGTTCTCCTGTATCCGCTGCCTCTCCGGGCTCAGTTACGGATTCTCGTGCCCAGCTGCACAAACGCATGCGCCTGCAACCCAGAAGGTGGGGCAGGGGCCCTCCGAGCCTTGCTTCGAGGGGCGTGGGGGCCGGCCACGGGCACCGGCAGGTGCACTTCCTGCACAGGCTTAGACGCGTTCCGTGGTCATCACCGTGTGGGTCTAAACATCCCTGTAGAGGAGCACAGAATGGGTAGCTGGCCGTGGTCCTCTTCAGCGTGCTAGTTAATTGGGCCTGACAGGAAACCAGGGGGGGTCTGGAAGGAGCAGGGCAGTGGCCTGGAGGGACACTGGAGGTTTGGCTGACCGTGGCCTCTCGGTGAAATGAAACAAAAGGTGTGGATGAACACAGCCTGTCTTTGAACCGTTTCTTCCTGTTTCTGGGAAGAGGCTGACATTCCTTGGGCACAAAACTCCTACCTCAATACTTTAGTTTTATGGTAAACATGTGGCACTTATCAGAAAAAGCTTTGGTGGTTCAGAATATTTTGTCTCTCCGTCATTAAGGCCAATCCAAACTTGATGAGATCGTGCTATATTTTCCTAAGATCATAAAAAAACCTGAAATTTAAATATATCTCTGATACCGCCGGGGAGCGGGGCGGGTTTTATAGTAGGTAACGCGAGTGTCCGCAGAATTTCTACACATATTTCTCCCTTCTGTGTCGTACGGGTGAACTTGAGTTGCCTTTGTTACCGTTACAGCGTGGAGCGGTGTTTCCCAGCCATCTTGGCAAGGGTAGGCGCGGACAGACTTTCCTGTATTTGACCTTTATTTAGTTTAACAGAACTGGCTAATTTTCTAGTTTAAATAGTCAGTTTTGTTTAGCAATTGTAGTTCGTGGGAAAGAATGAAATGGTTGTGGATTTCTTAAAGCCACGTCATCTCCTTTGGTAGACTGTATTTTTAGAGCAGTTTTAGGCTCACAGCAAACCCGAGACAGGGGTGCAGAGATTGCCTGTGCCCCCTGGGCCCCAGCGCGCACAGCCTCCCCCCAGCCGGCACCCCCGCCAGACGGGGCGTCCGTTACAACTGAGTCCACGGTCTTCATCGGGTCCCTCTCGGTGGCGTCCATTCTGCGGGTCTGCACAGCTGGCTGCTTGTTAACGCTTGTGGGCGTCTCTTCAGGGGAAATGCAGTTACTGTCTGGGAGACGGCTGCACCCCGTGTTCATTGCCACGCTACTCACAGTCCCCAAAACGAGGAAACAACCTAAGTGTCCACGGATGGATGGATGGATAAAGAAGTGTGCGTGTACCCACACACATGCTCTGACACGCACACGCACGTGCATGCACACATGCATCCACACACACGCACCCCCCACGCAGACACACAGCCCCCAACACCCACACATGTACACACCTGTACTCACATGAGCACCCACCCACACACGCACCCATACACACACCCACACACATATACACACACGCACCTACACGTGTGCACACACACATGTGCACCCACACGCACACACACCTAAACACATGCACCCTTACACATGCGCCCCCACACACGCACCCCCCATGCACCCCCCCATGCACCCACACATACATGCGCACCTCCCCCCCACAATGGAATATTACTGAGCCACAAAAGGGAAGGAAATCCTGCCACTGGAGACAACATGGATGGACCTTGAGGACATTGTCCTAAATGAGGTATCATGTCAGATGAAGAGAAGGACTGTGTTCGGAGTCTAGTGAGACAGAACCACAGAGACAGAGGACCGAGTGGTCATTGCCGGGGTGGGCGAGGGACTGGGAGGTGCTGGCCACAGCGCACACACGTCAGCCCTGAGGGAGCTCTGGCGGGTCTTGTGCCCAGTGGGGTGACCACAGCCAACCACTCGGCATTCTGTCCGGGAAGGTCGCAAAGACAGCTGACCTGAAAGGTTCTTGCCACAAAATGGAGTCGTGATTTGTGATGTGACGCTGTGGGGATAAGCATTTTATAACACACGAAACAGCACCTTGTCCAGCTCACCGGCGTCATGCGTCAATTCTATCCCATAAAATGGGGGAGGGGATGTGCATACCAACCTGGCCAACTCGTGGGAGAAACAAACATTTTGCTCTTCTGGAAATAAAATTTTAAGATTGCTCACATCCTGTTTTTAAAGAAATAATTCACTTCTTCGTCTCCCCCTCCCCGCCCTCAGGCGTGGCCAGAAAGTGTGACCATTAGAAAGCGAGCTGGATCCTCCTTTCCGGGACCGCTGTTTGTCGTGTGTGTGTTTGGTTTGGTCTCCCCATCAGAAGGGCATGTTGGCAACAGGAGAGCTTCCTGTGGGCGCAGAGCCGGGGCAGGGAGGTGCCACTTTCTCTTTCGGTGTTGAGTGCAGCTCGCCACACGGCACAGGAGCCCCGATCCCGGAGGCTCACGGCAGAGAACCAGAGGGGAGCGCAGGCCCTTTGCACGAACCCGCTGCTCCCACAGGGACGCCCACGAGCTTCTCTGGTCAGGAGACATTACAGGGAGTCCCAGCTCTTACAGCGCCTCAGAGCTGCTTGCTGTTTCTGGAGAAGGAAACACGTTCTGGGGATTTGCTCCGACGGCCAGGAGGGAGACAGGTACCATGGCTAGTGCTTGGATTTCACACGTGCGCCGCTTTCAGGGGGCGACTTTCAGCAAAAGACGTACTTTCCCTCCTTATGAAACGTTTGAACCGGGGAGCGCAGTGGGAGTCCACATGTGAACGTTAATGACTTGGAAAATTAAAAACCATAAATAGATTTAGAAATTAAATTTCATAGAAAGTATGCGCACGGCATTAAACAAATGAACAGATGCACATTCGCGGCAAAAGGTACCCAGAGCGTTTCATTAGCGGGTGGGTATTTGTTACTAAGGTGTTTTTTTTAAGGGTTCAAATTATTTATTCACTAAATAAAAGTAGGTTTGTGCGTATGTCGATGGGAGAAAGTCTACCACCCAGGCTGCTCCACAGAGAGCTTTTCTTCCATTCTGGGGTTCTGGGTCAGAGGGATTTCTACCAAGAGGGGCTTCCAGACGTGGCCGGGGTGCTTGTGCAGGCGCCCGTGACCGGTCAGACCCACACGGCTTGTTCCCAAGGGACTGGCGTCCACTCACCATTTGGTTCAGGAGGTGAGGGAGGCGGGCCCCGAGGGGGCGGTCGGGCAGCGTCGAGAGGAAGGTGGCACACCCCCTGCCCCTGGACGGAGCCTGTCGGCAGTGCCCAGCTGATGTCCCCCAGCCCCCAACATTTTCTAAGCTGTCTGGAAGTTTCTAGGCCCTGATGAAGACAGCCTGCAGGTGGCTGTCAGCCTGAGCCAGCTCTTTAGCCTGGAGGCTTCCTGTCTCTGTGTCTCAGATCTCCCTCCGACGTGTGCGTAAATCTCCCAGCCCCTTGCCAGTCTCACAACCTGGACGGTCCTGCTCAGGGATCTGCGAGTCATTCCTGTGACGTGCGGCCATCAGGACAGATGGGGCCCCGGGTCCCGTTGCTGGGAAGGCCAGGCTGGCACCTCCATGGGCATCAGGTCCCCAGGGTCCCATCACTGGGAGGGCCAGGGTGGCACCACTGTGGACATCAGGTCCCCCGGGTTCTGTCGCTGGGAGGGCCAGGGTGGCACCACCGTGAGCATCAGGTTCCCCGGGTCCCGTTGCTGGGAGGGCGCCAGGGCGGCACCACTGTGGACATCAGGTCCCCCAGGTCCCATCGCTGGGAGGGCCAGGGCGGCACCACTGTGGACATCAGGTCCCCCAGGTCCCATCGCTGGGAGGGCCAGGGCGGCACCACTGTGGGCATCAGGTCCCCCGGGTCCCATTGCTGGGAGGGCCAGGGTGGCACCTCCGTGGGCATCAGGTCACCACCACCGCCCTGTCTCCCTGGCATGCCCAGGTCATTCTTTAAGGAGTAAGGAGCCGCCTTCTTCTCCCCTCTCCTTTCCCCCAAGCCCCATGGTACACCTTGTCCCCGTTTAGTGTCCCAGCCCACCTGCACCAAGGCTGCGAGGGCTCAGACCCCGGAGCTGTGAGGTTCAAACGCCAGCCTGGCATTGACGCCCTGGGAGCCGGGGACAGTCCTCGTCTCTCGGTGCCTCATTCTTCAGCCGTCGAGGGGGACGGTAGCAGCAGCCCAGGGCTCCGTCAGAACACCTGTGAGCACAGGTCAGGTGCCTGGCATACAGCAAGTGCTACATAAATGTGTGCTGGCTAACACCCATCACTACTGGTATTACTGTCTAATATTTAATATTTAACCCAGATTATTTTTATCTTGATATTTTCCTTTCTCTCCCCAGCCACACTTCGTTGCCTTTTTTTCAGTCATCCTTTCCGTGATTTCACTGGAAATTTTAGGCCATTCTTTACCTTTTCCTTCACGGAGTGTTCATCTGGCGTCCGGACCTCCTTCCCATCCTTCACAGCCATTGTGCACAGCCACAGAGCCACTGAGGGGTGCTTTCTTCTTGTCTTTGCATTTACTCTGTAAACACAACCTTCAAAATATAAGGCTCTTGGAAAGATGGGATTGTACCGCATTTCCATCAAAATCATGGCTTTGTTGCCCCAGCAGCAGAAAACGGAGTTTTCGGTAGATCAGCGGCCACTCCTGAAGTAGTAAGACGCCCGGACGCACCTCTCTGCCGCCTGTGTTCACACAGCAGCACAGGCCACCCCCGCCCCGGCTCAGCGCACCTGCCGTCCCCAGCCCGCACGCGGTCCCGGCCCCCTTCGTGCACCTGCGGCCCTGGCCTCCGTTGGCAGGCGGGCGGGCGGCGCTTTCTGGGCCCGCGGGCCGGACGGTGGCACCTGCGCCCGCCACTCGGCCTCCCGCGCACCTGCTCGCTGGCGCGCCCTCGGTGCTCGGTGTCCACCGCACAAGCCGCCCACGCCGGGGTCCGGCCCCGCCCGCCCGGCCAGCCTGGCCCTCCGCGGAGCGTCCGCGGGAGGAGGTTCCACGACGGTAACACCCTTCGTTGGCGGCATCTGCGCCCAGCCTCAGAACCGCGTCCGGACCCGGTTAAACGGACTCAGGCCGCGGGGAGCCGCTAGATGGCGCTCCGAGAACGGGTTCCGGCCGGCCTGCCCCGCGGCCGGCCCGGATCCGTCTTCCGCAGGCAAACGCATCACTGAGTGAGCGCGGATTATTAGAGGCGCTGTGCTCACCCGGTGACAAGGACAGGTCCGGCGAACTACTGCTTCCAGGAAATAGCGGGTCGTCTTGAAGGCAATGACACAGCCTCTCAATCTTCACATGTGCACATTAGAAGGAATAAAACACACCTCGTGAGACATTACAAGGCTCTCACGACATCGGGACGTCATCAAAATACGGGATGTATCTATACATTGAGTTTGGGTACGAATTTTAAATATTCCGTGTGTCACGGAGGCACGTCAGACGCAGCCGGCTCCCTCGTTTTTCAAAGCAGCAGATTACACAGCGTGGACGGTTTTCACCGGGAGCACCCGGTGTCACGAAACTTCCGTCGGGGTCGGAGGATGTGAGTCGGGGGCGTCCGGCCCGTCACGGAGCCTCGTCACCCCCGTGTCCTTGCGTGTCCTTGAGCGTTTTCCCGGCGGCTGTGCCGGCTCCTTTCTGGGCGGGCTCTCGCCCCGTCTTTTCCAGTGACCAAGCCTGCCTAACTGTGGGTCCTCGCTGGTTCTTGGTTTTAATTGAATCGCTCTTTCGAGAAACAGTTCAGTAATGGGAAGAAAGATGACGCGTAACGGTCTCATTTTTCACCGGCTTAACAACGGATTGGGTCCATTCAAGCATCGTTTTACCGGTAGAGCCGCGAGCGATGACGCTTAAGCAGGAGGGCAGACGGCGGAGGCCCGTGGAAGGATGACCGTGGAGACCAGCCGAGCCGCCTGGCTCAGCTGTAAGACCCCGGGAGGCCGTCCCGTCGGCCCCTGGCCCCTCCCGGTGCATCGCGTCTGCTGTCCGGGTCTGGGCTCCCTCATCGTTACAGTGAGGGACCTGCTCCCCTCTCCTCCCAGACGCCCGTCCACTCCGGGAACACAGACTTCTTCCACTCCTTTCACTGCGTCCCTGGCTCAACGAGATCCCCACGGAGTGCCGCGGGGCGGACGGGAGTTTGCCTCCAGTCCCGGCTCTGTGAGCAGCACAGCCTTGCGCCGGTCTGGTCTGCCTTTCTGTGCCTCGGTTTCCCCCTCGAGGAGCGGGGTCACGCAGAGCCCCCTTCAGGAGCCAAAGGGCCCCGCACACCTGCACCGCCCATCAGGGACGCTGATCCCCTAGTTTGGCACCAAAATCGTTTTTTCTTTGGAATTTTCGATGAGAAGGGGATTTACTAAGCAAGATATTAGATGTGAACAAGGTCATGGGAGAAATGTTTGCTCTCTCTCCTATTCCCCGCAAATTGGAAGCCCACTTTGGAAGCACGCGAGCAGGCAGCCCGAACCCTCCGTACACGGCAGCCCCTCGAGGGCAGAGCCCCGTGTCATCCGCTGTTTCATCACCTCCAGCCCCGACAGCCGTGCCTGGCACAGGCAGGTGCTGCTCGGATGGTATGCAAAGTGTAACTAAGTTGCAGCAAACGACATAGGGTCTCTGCGCGGCACTTCCTTACCATTCCACTTTGTGTTACTAGACTTAGTCGAGAAAATATCTAGTTGACCGTGTTTCTAATTCAGCCCTTGTATGCGTTAAAGAAAACCTAGCTGCATATTGTAATTTGTCGAACAAGGTGAGCTGTGTCCTGTCTGCATAACCAGGTAAGAACCACCATGCTCTCCGTGAATGTAAGAGATCATCACGGTTATTTCTGACTGGGTTGCTCTCCTCCCTTTGCTTCCCTCCCTCCATTTCCCCCTGCCCCTTCTTTCCTTTCATGTTCACACTGCACGGGTCTATTCTAGTTTTGTAGTTTTATAATTAAAAATGTAAAACACCCACACTTCAGAAATTGTGTGTCAGGCATGCGCGTGCACACACACACACACACACACACCCTAGATGTAGGACCTGAAGGCCGCTGCCCAGCCCTCTCCCCTCTCCTGCCCCAGAGCTAACCACGTCCTACTGTCACTGGACGTTCTCTTGCCTATTTTTGTTCTTTGTCTACAGCTCTACGTGTTCCTAGTGGGGAATGATCAGGGTGTTTGCCATCTTTGATATTGTGAACTGTGTTGACCGAACATCTTTAATAATGTGACCGTGACTACGGGTTTTATACACTATGTGGAGGAAGCGGACTGGGGGTGGCGCAGGGATTTGCAGCACCCATTTCACCAGCCGTCTGCACCCCGCTCCCCGGAATGGTGGCCGAGCTGTCGCTGGGATCAGGGGCGTGCGGCGCCCCTTTGCTCCGTATTCCTGTAAACATTGGATGCGACACGACGCAACATGGCTGGTGGCCACGGAAGAGCCTGTGACAACTGCCTCTCCCCGCGTGTGTGTGGTGAGTAGGTGTGCTCTGGTCCCCCGTTTGTGCGGGCCTTGCCTGCCGATGACAGCAGTGTCCTTTCTTCCTTCGTGATGCTCACAAATTTCTCCTTCCTCGATGCACAGGCAGGCTAAACCCTCCGGTTGGTGGCAAAGAGGAGAGGGGGGAGCAGCAGGCATGGCGGCCCATGTCCCTGATGCTGGGCCCCGTAATGCTCATGGCGACTTTTCCATAGACACCGCTGTGAGGCGAACCAAGTTCCTTTTCCCTTGGTTGCTACAAATTGTTTGTGTCCCTTTGAAGATCCCAAGTGATTGTTGAGTTTTGTCAGAATTTTATCTATACTCGCCACAACACTTATATTCTCATTTCCTCTTATATTTTTATTATTTTTTAATTTTTAGAAATGTTTAATGTTGAGAGAGAGACAGATCCCCCACCATCAGCATCCTCCCCCCAGACGGTGGGGTGTTACCCTCAAAGACCCCGCATGGGCACGTCGGCACCACCCAGAGTCCACAGTTTATATTCAAGTCACACTTGGTGTTGTTCATTCGCTGGATTTGGACACATGCACAGTGACGCGTGTGCACCAGTATGGTGTCATGCAGAATCATTTCCTGCCCCCTAAACCCCTGTTCATCCCTCCCTCCGCATCGTCCATGCCCGGAAGCCACTGATCTGTTCGCTGTCTCCGTAATTTTGACTTCTCCAGAATGTACCATTGGAACCATATGGTATGTAGCCTTTCCATTCTGGCTGTTTTCACTAAGTAGTATGCATGTAGGATTCCTCCATCCCTTATCATGGCTTGATGGCCCTCTTCTTTTTGCACTAAAGAATATTCCCTGTCTGGATGGACCACAGTTCATTTGTCATCATCCACTGAAGGGCCTCTGTTTTGGTTGCTTCCAAGCTTTGGCAGTTATGGATAAAGCTGCTGTAAAGGTCCACGGGCAGGTTTTGTGTGTGAACATAGTTTTCAGCTCCGTTGGGTGAATTCCAAGGAGCACGGTTGCTGGGTTGGAGGAAAGGATGTGCTCAGGTCTGTAAGAAACTGCCAGACTGTGCCCCGGAGTGGTCGTGCCCTCTTGCGTGCCCATCACCAGGGAGCAGGCGGTCCTGTTTCTCTACACGCACGCCCGTCCTTGGTGGTGTCGGTGTTCCGGCTTCGGAGCCATTCTCGTAGGTGTGTGGTGCTGGCCCACAGCTTTGATCCCGTCTGCTTTGAGCCCTAAGGTCCCCTGTCACTAATGCACCTTCCCTGCCTTCCAAGGCTCACCCCTCCTGCCACCAGGGGTTGCACAGTCCTTGGGAAAAAAAATAGCAGAAGGACTTCTAGGTGTTTGTAGAAGGCATTTTTCTGTAGTATCTTCGTCTGCCATGTTTCTCAAGTGGAGAGCCTCAGGAGGGTTTATATAAAAAGGGCAAAGTTGTGTTTTTTGTTAATCACTGAGCTGGAGGCTGGGCAGTGGACACTGTCGCTCACACACACATTCCCTGACACGGGGAGGTCCTGCTTGTGGAAGTCCAGTGGATGGTAGGGTATTTTTCAGGCCATCACATGACTTCGAGGAGCGACGTGCACCACGAGCGCCCCTGAACCCCCACACGTGTCTGAGACACAACTTAAGAAAGCGGTGGTTTTCATACAAACTTCTCAGACTTCAGCTATTTAACTAAGTGATTTTACTTGTGAGTTCGTTTCCTCCTTAATCTTTGACTTCCGTGTTGATGAATTCCATCCCTGAAAGGGACTTCTCGTCCTTCCCATTCTTCTTGAGGCTCGGGCACAGTCTGGAACGGGGAGGGGGAGACCTGGAGCAGGCTGACTCTCTCATTATATAGAATCTATATTCTCTCTTCATGTCTTTTGGCTGCAGATCCGGCTCAGGCGCCTCCCTGGCGCTTCGTCACCTGCTCACCTTCCCCCTGGCCGCCACCTGCGCCCCATCGCTCTTCCTCAAGCAAAACCATGATAAAGAAAACCCTTGTTCAAACACCTTTGCGGGACTCTCCTTTTGCCTGCGGGTTTAAATTCTGCGTCCTTGATCGTGGCCTCCATTCTGTCCTGCGCACACAGGGCCCCCAGCAGCCTGGCTTAGCTTTCAGGGCCCCCTGTGGCGTTTGTACTTCTGTTCCAGCTTCGTCTGGTCGCCCCCACCGCTTCTCTTCCGGAACTTCCTCGAGCTGTCTTGTCACCTGAAGTGTTGCGCTTCTCTCTTTCTACGCTTTTCTGTTTACAAAGACCAGCTCACGCTGCGCCTTGTCCATGGAGCCACTTTTGACTCTTTAAGAAGTCGAAGCAACTTTACACCATCCCTTCTTCCTGGGACCAGTTTTAGCTCATGTTTTTATGACCTTGACTGAATCTGAGGGCCCAGGGCTGATCCCACACTTCATTTCCCATTCTTCGTTCCTCGAAGGAAGTTTATACTCTCATCCATCTTGACACTGACTGAGCCCCTTTCCCATACATGTGTGTCATCCCGCACCCTCGCTTCCACTCAGGAAAGGTGCCTGGGAAGGTGCTGGAGCCTCCTTGGGTCTCTCAGTTTGGCAGGACAGACGGCACTGGGAAAGTATGTCAGACCGACAGAGAGTTCTCCCCTCGGCCGCTCTCTGGCCCCCTGATGTCATTGCTGTGGCTGAAACACATTCCCTCACAATGGCGTCTGCCTAAAGTTGCTGCATTTTCTGCCTGAAAAGACCCCCATGTGGAGGACCCCCACCAGCGCTGCCCAAATCTTAGAATCCAGGTCCGTTTCTCTCCGTGCCCCTTCCCCGGGCCATGGACAGCCCAGATCACAGCAGCAATCCTGCCCTGCTCCTCCTGGTGACGGGGATGGGGGGGAGAGGGGGGCACTGTTCCTTCCACACATGGCTTATTCTGGTTTGGGATCTATTGTCCTGAGGCATCACTGTCCTTCCCTCTACATAATGTGAGCCATGTTTTGTCCCCTGAGAACATACTTCGTTCCTATTTCGATATTCAAGTCAACCAGCAGCGTTTTTACAATGGTGTGACCTCAATTCAATCTAGTCAAGGAAATGAGATTTCTCCTCAAATCGCAGTCAAGTGTCCCATCCAGGCCTGCCAATATGGCAGCACAGAAATTGGTTTCTTTATAAATAAATAGCCATTTAAACCTTAAGAACTACTCACAAAATAAATAAATAAATGAACAAGGACAAGAAAAAGGAAAACTAAGGAGAGAACACGGTGATCGTGTAGAGGTGGACGTGCTAATCGGTGTGGCGTGTTGATCGGTCCGTAATGTCCGTATACATCTTAGCATGGACCTGTGTGCCTTTGATTTATACAGTTTGTATCAGTTATGCCTGGGAAAAGAAAAAGAATTAGTAACTAGGACCTTAGCATCAATGTCTCCACCCAATTCTAAGGAAGCACACATGGTCTTTTTTGTATATATTTAAAAAAAATTTAATGTTTATTTATTTTTGAGAGAGAGAGAGAGACAGAACAGGAGTGGGGGACGGGCAGAGAGAGAGGGAGACACAGAATCCAAAGCAGGTTCCAGGCTCTGAGCTGTCAGCACACAGCCTGACGCGGGGCCTGAACTCATGAGCCATGAGATCATTACCTGAGCAGAAGTCGGACGCTTAACTGACTGAGCCCCCCAGGCACCCCTCATGTGGTCTTTAAGACAGAAACACTAGTGCTAACTTTTCTCCTGATAATGTTTATTTTCCTTCCACCCTCTTTAGCTCCATCTCATGGTTTATTTTTTACATACTATTTTTTGTCTTAATGATCTAATGGGAATCTCTCAGAATGAATATGTACTTTAAGTTAGAGTAAATCATATTTTAGCTTTTGAGGGTATGAAATAAAAACTGATTGATAAATAGCACCTCTAGTGCACCGGGTCAGCTGGCACAAAGGTGCTGTGAGGTCAGTGAGGTCATGTGCAGACGCATCAGGCGGAGGTCATGCCTGGAACTTTCCGGAACTACTAAGCTGCAAGTGTGGTATTTGGTGTAGACACTGCACCTCCCGTGTCTGCCCATCATTGGAAGATGGCGTGAGTGAGCGGAATTGTTCTCTGCAGGGGGGCCGGAGGGCGTGGTCCTTGGGGGGCAGTTCGTTTTTCTGTGCCCTGAATACTGATTGTTGTTGCATCTCTGCTGCTCGATCAACATGCCCTTCACCCTCAGTTCAGACTCAAATATCCCCAAGAGGTTTTTTAATTTGTGAGTTCACTATTTACTAGACTAGGAAGACGGAACCTCTCTGAGACCCTGTGATTCTTCCTTGAATACGACTACTATAGACACTTGACTCTGGATCGCATTCCCTGAGCTCATGTCCACGGTGACTTGGGCGGCCAGCGCTTCCTGGTCAGACCCTGGGGAGGGACGGACAGTGCCCCGCTGACCGTTAGCCTGGTTCTCCACTGCGCTCAGCTCGGCTTGTGCTGCTCGGTGGTGAACGTCGTCTCCTACCTTGACAAAGGACAGGAGTTGCGTGCACAACACAGCACGATAATGTGAATCACGCTGTCCGTGTGGACACGGCAGGTCTCCATGAACGAGTGTGGGTACCGGTGAAGACCGAGCTTTGGCCTGGCCCCCACTTCTCAGCCTGATGAGGTCAGTTATACCTTCTGTAAACAGGGGCTCGACTCGCCGTTCCTTCTGGCTTACGTGGGGGCCTATTGGACGGCCTTTGTTTAACACTTAACTTGGTACCTATGACCCAACAGGATCCCTGGCACCATTGCCTTTTGAATCATTAGCCTGACGGGAAAGTCCAAGGCCTTCTTCATTCCATTTGAAGACATAAGTCACCAGTTGCCCCCAGTAAACTGAACCTTTAAGACATAAATATTTAGCTGTGTCTATGGTCTTAGACTCGGGTCTTTGGTTGGGACTCCCGGGGAGCTGGTCCGGAGTGAACATCATTGAACTCAACTCTCCACATGACACCAGGCTGTAGAGGCAGAAAGAAGGGAAGGGAAAAGCCTAGAACAAAGAGGCTTCTGTGGGGGTGAAAGCCTGGTGAATGTCCTGGGGGTGCTGGTCTGTCTGCAGGGCTTTGCCCTCTGGGAGAGGGGCACAGAGAGGCTGCTCTTGGAAGAGGAAGGTCACTGTCCCCCCCCACCCCCCCGCGGGGTCATGGCTCCGCTGAGCTCCACCCTTCCTGTCTGCTTCTGAGAAGCTGGGGCGGACCCAGTGCTTTTCCAGGGCCTCCTGTGGGAAAGCGTCCTGCCTCTGGGCCGGGCACGTCCTGAGAGGCCCTCCTGCCTCCCTCCTGTCCCCGGGTTGTGAGGCCCCGCCCCCGCCCCCTGGTTGTGAGGTTCCTCCTGCACCCCAGGTTGTGAGGTTCCTCCTGCCCACCCCCCCACCCCGGGTTGTGAGGCCCCGGCCTCCGGGTTGTGAGGCCTGCACTCTCCGGGTGAGAGCCGCCAGCCTCTTTGTCATGGAAAAGTATTATTGCAGCAGAACCTGACTTCATTTCATTGCTCTGAGTTGATTTTCAGCAGATTTCTTCTTTTTTTAATGTTTTATTTATTTTTGAGAGACATCACGAGTGGGAGAAGGGCAGAGAGAGAGAGGGAGACACAGAATCAGAAGGAGGCTCCAGGCTCTGAGCTGTCCGCACAGAGCCCAACGCGGGGCTCAAACTCACGATCTGTGAGATCATGACCTGAGCCGAAGTTGGACACTCACCCGACTGAGCCACCCAGACACCCTGATTTTCAGCAGATTTCTTAAACTAACACAAATAAAATATGTTCCCTGTAATTTTCAACACCCATGTGCGTATAGAAGAGAAACAGTGAATAACATTTCCCTCTTGCGGTCACAGAGAGAAGGTTCCTCACAGGACAGCTGTTACTCACCTGTGAACGGTCAGGCCCAAGGCTTAGGGGCCTTTTCTCTTGCCGTTTTCGGTGGGGAGGAGAGAAACACCAAGGCAACGCTCTTCCCCGTTATCGTGAAGTCGAAGATGCGTTCTGAAGCTTTCCTCATCCTTCGGGAAGTGGGAATAAGCAGGTGAATGTGGCATCTCCTTGCACCGGAGGGACGCCGTCCCTGGGGAGCGTGTGGCGGGGGGGGGGGGGGCCCCCGGGTGCGCGCGTGCAGGAGTCTCCGAGCGGCCCCGCCCATCTGGCCAGAAAGAAGGCACAATCCCAACAACCCCCCCCAAACCTGTGTATACAGACCAAACAAAAGCCGCTTAGAAGCTTCCGGGCCCACGGACTGAAGAATCCAGCCGTCCCCACCTAAGTCCTGCAGCCAAACACCATAACCCGTGAATTTCCCACTGGCTTAGGTACCGCTCTTTACTAAAACTAGAAAACTTGAAAACCCGATGATTTTATTACTGTCCTCAGTGGAGGAGTCAGTCACCAAGAAACAAACGATGAAATGAGGAAACTAATTGGAAACACAAAGTTTAAAAAAAATTTAATGTTTATTTTTGAGAGAGAGAAAGAGAGAGAGGCAGAGAGAGAGGGAGACACAGGATCTGAAGCAGGCTCCAGGTTCTGAGCTCGACGCAGGGCTCGAACCCATGAACCCCAAGATCATGACGTAAGCCAAAGTCAGATGCTTAACTGACCGAGCCACTCAGGCGTCCCCAAAGTTTGTCACTTCAAAAGAAGAAAGTGTCCCAAAGGGCTTGTCTGTGAGAGCTGGCTTTCGCTTCCTGCCTGCATTCTGTGTCTTTGCTGTGTGGGCAACGCTGGCCGCTGTGCAGGTGTGGACAAAGTGCAGGGGAGTGGGATCTGGAGGCCAGAGGCCCTGTGGGGAGCACAATGTCACTGGGCATGGGAGGACCTTGCTTCCTCCCCCTGAGGCGCTAGATGAGGCGCTCAGAGGGGACTCTTCCCAGCACAGCCTCGGACCCCCCCACATTCACTGATCCCCTCTTCTCGCTCCTGGACGTCAAATAGGAAAAACACTCACCGCCAGCTTCGTCAGTGGTGCCGTGTTACTCACTTGTCAACGGTGACAACTTAATTTCCTCTTCCCTTAAACTGCCACCCGATTGTGCAGAGCTGGTGAGATTCGATCTCACACACACTTGCACGCTGAGAACGATGGACAGATTGAAACAAAGGTTTCATTTGCCGAGTCGAGAGGCAGGGAGGTCATGCTGCCCCTGGGCCCCTGGGACTGTGTCTTCAGCCCGGGAAGATGCTGCACAGCAGTCCTGGGCGTCCCCAGGGATTTCTGAAGCCCCCTCGTCAGGGTCCAGGACTGTCACGAGGCCGCCCACCCCCGCCGCTCGGGGCAAGCGCTCTCTTCATTGACCCTCATCCAACGTGTGCGCCGGCCGTAAAAAATCTGTGTCTGCCATTTACCTGAAAACACTATCCATACGAGACCGTCTGGGGATAGAAACGTCTTCAAATTTCTGTTCCTGGCTATCAGGGGCTCGCAGAATCCTTCCCTCTGGTTAGTTCACACCCCACCTGCCAGAGATCCTTGGCATTGTGTGTTTAATTAAAACACCACGAGCCTCCATTAGGAGCAATTAACCTAATCAGTCAACAATTGCTACCTTATAATTATCTGTCTCCTGTTTCTAATATTCTAAGAAGCTGATTTATCCTATTTCTTTAACTTCAAGCCTGTTGCAACCCAATTAGCCAAGGCCGATTTGGGCAAGCAGGTCCAAAGAGGAGGAAAAATTCTCCAGCCCTCCAACAGGAGCTGAGCACACACACTAGAACGTTCCCCACACATGACCATGAAGACATCAGCTGCAAGCGAGGAGGGTCTAGTCTGCGACGCCCCCCAGGTCGGCCACTTCTTGGTCTCGTGGGCACCGGTCAGAGCTGATCTCTCCAAGGCACTGCTTTCTCAGGGTGCACGCACCCCGAGGCCTGGGGACAGCACTGTGCTGCCCTCCAGGAGCCCTCCCACGGGCCGGGGAAAGTGGCCTCCTGAGCCCGTGGGGTCGCTCCCCCGCGGTGCACCGTGAGGACCACACACCCCGAGGCTGGGCGTCCAAATTCCTCCTCCACTGCCGTTTCTCGCGGTGCAGGGGGGAGGGCCGCGGGAGGCCACACGGTCACCGGCTGTTCCTGGCCTGTGGGGGCCAGTGAGCTCAACACCCTCTGTACCTGCCCAGCCTGGCAGCCGGCCTCCCCAACTGTCTCCTCGCGGTCACACATTCAGGACAATGCAGCCTCGCCCTCGAGTAGCAGGGCAGGCCGGCATCAGTGAGGAAGTCGGAGGCAGGAGGTGTGTGACTTGCGGCCCAGCGTCAGGGGGAGCACAGAGGAGGAGGCAGTGACCTCCAGGACAGCCGTCAGGGGCGCCGGGCGAGGCGGTGACCCTGGACGTGGTCCGCCAGCCGTAGGGGAGGGTGTGGAATGCAGGAGCGGCAGAAAGGACAGGTGGAAAAGGGAATCCAGGCCCAGGCTGGATATGGAGAACATGCCTTTCTTCATTTACTTTTCTGGGATAAAGTTATTTAAGGTCATTTTTAAGTTCACAAACTTTTAGAGAAGTGGAATTTATACGATTTTCTGACCCTCGCAGCTTCCACATGGAAAACAAAACATGAGGTAGACCAGTAAAGGAAATGATCTTAGGAAAAAGGAAACCGGAAACAGAAAAGCATCCAAAACATTTCCTCCACAATGAAAAATACATTGCAAAGTGACTCAACCAGGTCCGCACAGCTCTCCGCATAAGAGCATAAGCAAGAGAGAGTTGGTAAGTTTTACACCATCTGTGTCCCAAATACCCAAGGAGTGCTCTTATATTTATACAAGGGAGAAAGTCGCCATGTTATAAAAGTTGGCCATTTTTGAGGCATACTGAAGACGAGAACTTGGTTTATTTATTTGTTGTTGAAGTTGGCACCACGCTTTGCTGCCGATACCCTTTGGAAGGTCTCACTGGCCACGTAATTCTCCTGGCCTTTCCCAAACCAGAGGGCAGATAGCTGCCTTTCGGTCTCTGATGCTTACGGGAGGGTCTTGTGTTTCATTTTTGGTGGAGTGACAGGAAATGGTTATACAGGGATGTTGGTGCCTGACCTCCACCGTTCTCCTTGGTGTGCAGGATGTATCTGTATATAGTTAGAGTGGACTGTTTCTGGAAACTTCTAGAACGTGGTCCGTCTTCACATCTTCTTGGCTGCTGGAGAGAAAGTAATCCG
Organism: Mungos mungo; assembly: GCA_004023785.1. Taxonomy (NCBI): domain Eukaryota; kingdom Metazoa; phylum Chordata; class Mammalia; order Carnivora; family Herpestidae; genus Mungos; species Mungos mungo. Next base: position 37,132 of record PISW01010724.1, read on the forward strand.
AGTTTACAGACCACGGCTCCCATCTTCTGTTTTCTGTGTCAAGTTCCAAATGTTGAGAGCACAAAATAGTCACCATGTGTGCCGATAGTAAAACTGACCTAAGCTGTTGCGTTCATCACCATGTGTGCTGATAGTAAAACTGACCTAAGCTGTTGCCAGTTACGTACTCATCAAGGGGCTCAGGTCTTGAAGTAAATCATCTCTGTCCTCTCTGGCTTCCTCTCTCCATCTGTGAAATCAAGATGGTAACTCTTTCCATGGCAATTATGCAGTTAGAAGATAACGTGACCAGTTAACAGAGCAGAGGTGTGGCCAACGTGGTCTGGACCCGAGTGGTTATTTGTCCCCGTCCCCTATTCCCATGGACCTCACCGCCGCAGAGCTTCCCAACCCTGTCAACTTTGTTCTACTTCTTTTCCCCGAGCTCTGTTTCAGCCGTTTCTGAGAAACAGAGCTACTGTGAGCTGACATCTTCGTAACTCAGTTTTCCGGAGGTAGAAGCGTTTGCACAAAGAGCAGACATCGATCCTTCTTAAGAGGAATCGGATGTCTGTCTTTTGGGAAGTGTGAGCCTCCGCCTGGTGCTGTCACCGCACATCGAGGACCTGCAGGTGCTGGACCTTTATTTTTAGAGCCGCGGCGGGCCTGGGTTGAAGGCTAACGAAGAGATGCTGTGGGTCAGACACTTCGTGCCAAGGTTCTGCCCGCGGGGAAGGGTGGTGGGCGTGGTTGGCGCGTCCAGAAGGAGCTTATGCAACTCGGCGCGAGTGACCCGGCAGATCCGACGGACAGAATGCGGCCGTCAGCGTTCTCTCCTAATGAAATTTATATCTGCGTGTCTTATGTAACTCAATATTCTATAAATACCCCTGAGTCCGGGGTAATCTGTAAGAGCCAAAGTTACCTAATTCCCCAGCGTGTTAGGACTCTGCATTTGGCCTCAGAACTTTCGGATAATCAGCTTTTAAAAAAGCAAATGCCTCTTTCTTTTATGTTGCTCTCTGCAATCCAGTATAATTCCTGTTCCTTAAATAAAGTGGCATTTTGATAGATCGTATAACTGCTGTAAAAATAAGTTCTTTGAAATAGTATTTGGTATCAAATTTTGTATAGGAAGCTTATGTCAAGTATGTGAAAGTGGAGATATTAGGAGAAAACACGGACATGAGAAGTGTGTTTGCACCATTTTTAGATCCTACGTTTTGTCTGTTTATATGTCTGTTCATTCTAGTTATTTATTCCATGGATCACATTTTTCCTATAGATATCCCTGTTTTTCATTATTTAAAAATAAGTCAAAGTACACACCAAATATATAAATATATCTATTCCTAAATTATTAATATATTTTACTTTAAAAACCTCATGAATTCTGTTTCATTTATCAAAAATCATGTATACCAAACAAACAAAAATCAAATAATTTAACAAAAATAATTAATGATTATGCTATTCGTATTCTGCAGGAAACTACAAATCTCTAAATTTCTGTGGAGAGTGGGTTTAAAACCACTGTAGTTCTCTTTCTGTTCTGCCTCGAATCTTAGATAATCCATTTATGTTTCTGTCTTCCAAATATAAAGAAGTTAAGTTATCAACAAGTGCGGTGAGCAGGTTGATAAGGGAATCCCTTTGCCCTGTTGGTGGGAACGCACGGTGGTGATGCCTTCATGGCATTTCGTATGTAAGATTTAGGGATGTACTGTATATCAACCCTATATTTCCTTAATTTGTTTATATTTCTAATACTTCATGTATGTAGTATTTATATTTACAGAGTATATATATTTCTATCACTTTGCATTTAAAATATTTATTTATTAAAAATTTTTACATTGATTTTTAAATGTTTTATTTATTTTTGAGACAGAGCATGAGATGGGGGAGGTCCAGAGACAGGGAGACACAGAATCTGAAGCAGGCTCCAGGCTCTGAGCGGTCAGCACAGAGCTCCATGCGGGGCTCGAACTGTGAGATCATGATCTGAGCTGAAGCTGGACACTCAACCGACTGAGCCACCCAGGCACCCTCAAAAATATTTATTTTTGAGAGAGAGAGAGCAGAGGAGGGGCAGAGAGAGAGGGAGAGAGAGAATCCCAAGCAGACTCCAGCGCTGTCAGTGTGGAGCCTGATGCAAAATTCAAAGCCATGAACTGCAGTGAGATCGTGACCTGAGCCGAAGTCAAGAGTTGGCCACTTAACCGACTGAGGCTCCCCCACTTGCATTTTTAAGTATTGAGATAAGAAGTGCTCACTGCAAAGCGTCAGATACTAGAGAGCGGGGAGAACCCCAACCGCTCGTGTTTATGCCAGCGCGCCTCTTCCTCTCTGCCTCAGCCCCCCAGCCAGGCTCTCGTGTTACGAGTGGGGCTCATATTCTTCCACGTGGAAGAATCACACTGTCTTAAACTGTCCTCTTTCTATATCTAATCCATCCATCCATCCAGTCCAATCTGTGTGTCTGTCATTCCTTCTGTCTATCCATCCATCCGCCTGTCTGTGTAATCCATCTGTCTATCCATCCTTCCTCTGTCTGCGTGTCCATCCATCATCCACCTCACCTGTCATCTCCCTGCCAGCCACCTGATCTCTCCTGTCTCTCATTTCAAAACCGTTTCAAGGTCATTCCCGAGAGCTGGTACAGCACAGTGGCGTGAAGCAGAGGGAAGTTGGGTGGATGAGAAAATAAAGAGGGACGTTAAGATTTTGAAGCCCAGCACAGAGACGTGCGGGCCGAGGTGTGAACGCGAGCGGGGCGAAGCCTGGAAACGAGATCGTCTCTGAGCTCAGGAGAACCCAGAGACAGGAAGGGAATTGCTTACGAAAACGCGAGGGGCTTCTGTGGATGCTGAGGCCGTGATGCACTGGGGAAGGCGACAGGGGGCGAGTGGCTTCGGTCTCCGCCGTCCTGATGTGTATTTCATTGGCTGAAACCACCGGACGGTGACCCCGGGGGCCGCAGTCCGGGCGCCTGAATCCCTGCGGAGCGTGTCCTGCGCTGCAGAAACAGGAAGCGGGAAGGGAAGCGGCCGCTGTCCTCCGCTCTCTCCATGCGCGCTGGCGCCTGCGGGTCTTCTTCTGCCTTTATAAACCTGTGTCCCCCGTTTCCTCCCGGGCCTTGGCTGCCGTCTTCGCAGGCGCTGCCAAGGAGCCTGGTCCCCAGTCTGAGAAGAGCGTGCACCGTGGCGCTCGGGGCTTGCGCACCTCAACGCCCGATACAGAGCGAGTGACCGCAGGCCCCGCGGGTCCCAGGAACCCTCCTAGCCGCCCGCAGCTCAGTGCCCGGTGCCCCGCGTGCTGCGTGCCGAGGCCTTCTTCCCCGAGGAGTGAAGGGTGACGTGATCAGAGAAAAATAAAGGCAGGGAAAGCACAGAGCTCTCAGACTGAGTGTGCAGCTCAGCACGACCCCCACGCGCGCCTGCGCTCTCCAGGCCTGTCTCATCTGTCCCGCTCTGAGGATAATTTGAGGCCTTGGAATAAACGTTTTCCCACGACGGAACACTTGCATCTGTCGGTACAGACGGCTGCTTCCCGCCCCCGGGGTCCTCCTGCGCCGCGGCATCGCGCACCCCTGCGGACACCCACCCTTGCTCGCCCCAGTTCTCCGCACCTGCTCACCCCTTAAACAGGTGGCTTCGGGGTCACACCGACGAGGAGGCCTGGCCTCAGCCAAGGAGCTGGGGAGGAAGTCGGAGTATGTCTAGGACAGAGACCGATGTCAGGGAACCCGAGGGCCGTGGTGGGCGTGTCCCTGCAGCCCGCTGGGTCAGGGGGCAGCCTGAGAGGGGCGGGGCAGAGGCCCAGAGAGCTCCTGTCTGGATCCAAGGGCAGCACAGCTCCCAGAGCCCCACTGTTTGCTCGCCAGGGAGCTGTCACGGCCGCTGCGGTATCTCCTTGCTCCCTCCTCCTGAAAAGAAGAGTGGCAGGTGCCCGGCCCCCGCCCCCCAGTCTCTCTGAGGGGTAACTACCTCTGGTCAGCAAACACTGCCTTGCGCCTGAGGGCTGGTCAAACTCGCTAATGGATCAGGGAAAGACAGTCAGGTGAGCAGGCCCTCTGTGCTCAGAGAGCTGCGGGACAGCGGCAGGCGTGGGGCCGTGGGCCGGGGTTGGGGGGCTGTGGGCCGGTGGGGGGAGCAGAGGTTATGGGTGGGCACCCCTCCACCTGGTGCTGAGGCCAGAAGGGAACCGCACGAGCTCTTGGGGATGTGGGGCAGCTCTGGGCCAGACCCGCTCCCAGACCATACCCCTGCCGAGTTCAAGTCTTTTCCCATCTGCATGTAGGTCCTCTCTGTGAACTGCTTGTGATTTCGGTCACTTGTTCAACGGAAAATACACAGTAAATGTGATTTTAACTTGTGTTTTTATGAACATAAGCAGACGCCGGTCTCCTCGTTATGACTGGGGTCTCCGCAAAGCTCGGTTAGCAGCTCCCCCCCACCCAGGTTCCTCACCGGCCCGACAGCGGTGACGTTGAACCTACCACGGATCCGTCCCCTTGCAGCAAGCACCAGCGAGGACATGATGCCGTTGCTTGTGAAGGTGTCCGGCAAGCTGATGGGGATGGGGGAGGGGACGTCAGTGACAACGTGTCTCCTAGGACAATGACAGCAAGGACGCCCCTCCTGGGGTTGGGCCTGGGTCTTCTCAACGGCTCGGATGCTGGAGAGCAGAGACTCACGTCCTGGAAGTGAAGAGGGGAGGAGACGGCTGCCGCTCCGCGTGGGGAAGGACCGTGCACTCTGGGGCCTCTCCCCTGCAGCAGGGGTGCTAGGGAGGCGGCTGGGGGCGCCAGGGGCCTCGTGTGGTGTGTCGGGTGACGCTGCTCACTTAGGACCTTATCCAGCAGCTGACTTCCCTTTACTTTTATTGTCGAAGGGCCACTATTGGGTTTTAGAAAAGTGGCGTCGGCTCTACGTTTTGACACATCGACAGACGCCCAAACCCGCCGGTCCTAGGCGGTTAGCTCAGTTCCCGAACTCCGCCCGGCGAGCGTCCTGTCACCAGGGACGGGCGCACGTGGCCACCTCCCGGTTCCTCTCGCCTCAGCTACCGGCCGACTTGCCCAGCAGACGGGCCCGCGGGCTAACCTCGCTCGGCCGACCCGCTCGAGGACTGCTGTGTGTTTATTCTGCCGATTAGCGTTTCTCCCCGCAATGCTGTTTATTTACTCACTTTCGTCCTGAGCTTAGATTACGTCCCTCAGCCAGAGGGGCGTTTCCACAGGAACTGTTTTGTGCTCTGCACACGAGGTGTCTGTGCGATGCCATCAGAAGGGTGACTAGTGAGCGCCTGCTGTCAAATTTGAGACACAAGGAAAGGCTGGGCTCAGTTTTGGCTCCGTGGGGACAGGAACTTTCTAAAATGCAGTTGGGGACAGACACACGGCTGCACCCCCGCCCCCGTGGGGACACTCCGGAGCTGCTCTCTGTCCCTGAGGGGCTGAGGGGGGCATCAGGCACAGCTCCGCCATCCTGCGGTGCCCTGCTCCCGCTGAGCCCTGCTCGCAGCCCCTCACCTGTGCCCCAGAGAGTCTGCAGCAGCAGGACGGGAGGGAGGGGGAGGGAGAGTGGGGCGAGGCGGATCCCTCCCTCCCTGCCTCTCTTCCTTCCAGGTCTTCTTAGTCACGCTGTGCGCTGCCCTTGGGGCTTCCCGAATATCCACCTCTGCACGGCAAGGCTCAGCGAGGAGGAAGCATCATTTCGCAGATAAAGAAACGCAGGCTGTGAGCTGTGAGGGCCGAGGTGGCAGGAGGGACCCTTCCGCTCCTCCCCTGCGCCCAGTCCCAGGCCTGCTGTCCGTGCACAGCCTCCACCTGACGCGGGGAGGGCAGGCTCTGCGAGCGTCACTGCTGATGGGTCCTGGTCCCTCACAGGCCTTTTCTTTCCCTTTCTTTTCGCCTGTGCTTGGGCGTCTCTCCGAGCTGGGCGCCCTTCCTGCGAAATCCAAACGGACGGCAAACCCGTCCACGGCTCCCTCGCCCAGGGCCAGAGGAATGGGCGCGGGACCGCCTCCTTCCTTCTGCACAGATAACAACGGACGAATCAGCCCCTCCATCGGGCCGCTGGGTCGGCGACCCCTAACACGAATTACTACGGCATTTCCGTATTAGACGCAGGCACCCCTGCTCTCGGGGCCGCCTGATGAATAATGGAAGGACCTTTCTTTACGTTCTGTTGTGAGCCGTGCAGACTTCCGCTGCTGCCCGCGGGCCTCGGCCAGTGAGCTGCTGAATCACAAAACAGAATGAAAGTATTAAAATGCCACTAAAATGATCAATAAATCTTTCGTCGGAGACAGGGCAGCGCACACAGTACCTTATCTTCACAATCTGAGTGGGAGTAATCAGTCCCCTCCAATTAAACCGGAGTAGTGCGCGGGCACCTGCAGTCTAGTATCTCGTATTTGTTAAAAAGACTCTCAAAGGCAAGAGCCACAGGGAAGAGGTTTCCCTGCAGAGCCCCAGTCTACTGAGAGGTCGGCAGGATCAGAAAGACCTCACGCCGGGCGGCTGGACTCCCCCAGGCCTGCCGAACTCGCTGCGCACAATAGCTGAACGCGGCTGGTTTTGATCCCGGGCTCCGGGTGGTGTAGCCATTCAGTGCGGCCCAGCTTCGCGCCGCAGAGGCAGGCGCTGGAAGTCTCTGGAGCAGAAGGGAGTTTCGCCGCGGATCACGGGTTTCCGCGCACTGCTCCTGGGAGGCGGGCTGACCTCTGAGCGGAGACTCAGCAGGTGTGGGAACAGCCTGGGTTCTAAAGAACCAGAGATCAGCTAAGGCCCCACCTCGTGGCCTGGAGCCGGTGCTGGCGCCAGGGTGTTGGGGGCGAGGTGGGTGAGCGGGACCGCAGGACGGGGCAAGTGGGGCCCTGGAGGAGGAAGGGGCTGGGATCCCCGTGGGCCCCTCACTTCCCTCAGCCCCTGTTCTCTTCGGGGATGCGGCAGCAAGGCCCCACCGACAAACCGGGGTCTTTATCTCCCAGGGAGGGTGATCCCGATGCACCCGAGGATGCCCAGACTGCTTCTGGTCCTGGGGACGCCCCATGCCCCCTGTCTCCCTGGGGCTCTCCGGAGGCCGCCCCCAGCGCGCCTCCCCAGCACACCCACCTGTCCCCCAGCACACCCACCTGTCCCCTGTCCCCTTTCCGGAGCACAGGGACCTTGTCACGAGCTGCCCATCGTGCTGGCAGGCAGTAAGTGCGTCAGCGCTACAGCGCCGGGGGCTCTGAGGATGGGGTGACCAGCAAGCCAACACATGCTGAGGAGGGCCCAGAGGAGCATGAAGAGGGTATGCGGGTGCGGGTGGCCCCGGGACCGTGCAGGTGCACGCCCTCCACAGGATGCCCCTGGGCAGCGTCCAGGAGAGGCCCAGGGGGAGGCTGCAGACACCCAGTGGCCCACCTACCCCCTCATGTCCCCTACTGTGGTTGGTGGATGACACCAACGGTGTCGGCAGGTGTCATTTGTCACACAGGATAAGGTTACTTTCCAAACGTCACTCTGGTCCCCTGGCTGATCTATGATAAGGGACTTCTAAAAGGAAGCAATTTACTCTGCGGGCGGGTTTGCTCACCCTGGAATCAGATTATCTGTCTCCCTAGAGTCACACTAGACGACCCATAATTCTGAGCTCGACTTCAAGACCCCATATATATTTTTAATGTGTGAGGTTTTTTCCTATGATTTTGCCAGCATAAAGTACTCAGTGAAGGAGAATTTAAAAATAAAGACAATTAAAAGACACAGGAAACCTCATTTAATTTAATCAGGGCCCCATCAAACCAGCACAGAGGCGGCTTGGCTCCAGGCCCGGCGCTCTGCAGCGCCCGGGGACGCTCGTGCCGGTCGGGGGACTCCTGGAGTTCTCTGTCCTTCGGTTTTCGACGTGTGACGGCCCCTGACTCGGATAGAGAGTCCCAGGAAACACGTGCCCGTGGCCACAGGGGCTCAGTCGCTGGGTTTCTTCACTTCCTGTCTAGGACCGTCCTAGCTCTGTCTCACACTTGTTTGTGTCTCCAAACGTCTCTAAAATCAACATTCGTGTGACCCGTGGTGGAGGCTTTGCCTGGGGCCTCGGTGCTGCGGTTCGTCCTTACTGCCGCAGACACACTACGTGTGACCAGCACGTGACGCGCTCTCCGTCGCGGAGCACACGTTGAGTCGTGTCCGCACAAGCACGCCGCCGTGCAGGTGTGTCTAGAGCTTGTCCATCCAGCAGAACGGACGCTGCGCCCCCACCCAGCGAGGGTCCTCCGTCCCCCCTCCCCACCCCCCCGAGCGTTTGGCTCGTAGAAGCTCACTTTCTGCACTTCTGACGACTTCCGATGCTTCGTACAAGCGGAGTCACACAGCATCTGCCTCCGGCTGGCTTTTCTCAGTTGCCATACGTCCCTTGTGTGGTCACAAATGGCAGGGTTGCTTTACCTTTTAAATAGTTTTTTAATATCCCACTGTGTATGTATGCACATTTTCTTTACATATCCACCTTTCCATGGACTTTGTTTTGTTTCTCTATGTTGGTGATTGTGAGCGATGGTATGATGGACATAGTTGGGCAGATACCTATTTGAGATCCTGAATTCCGTTCTCCTGAATAAATACTCAGGAGGGGAGCTGCTGGACCACGTGGTATTTCTACTTGTAGTTGTTCTCGAAGCCTCCACACGGCTCCCCAGAGCAGCTGCAGCAGTGTGCATTCCCATCAGCCGTGCACGAAGGCTCCCCTGTCTCTGCGTCCTCGCCAGGCCCTGTTCTCTGCTGCTCTTTGGGGGGGTTGGGGGGGGTGGGGGTGGGGAGGGCGGCGGGGGCGGGGGAGGGTAGCCGAAAGAGCCCATTTGTTCCGGTGTTATAGAAGAGCCCGGGGTGCGCCTGCGCCCGCAGGGAGGCAGGGCTGCACTGCTCAGTGGGCGTGCTGTTCCTTGGGGAGCCCTGGGGGGAACCTCCTGGGAAGCCAGTGTGGTGAGCGCAGGTCTGACCGGACTTGGCTGCCGCCCCGGAGATCCTGCAATTGGATGCTAGGAATGTGATTAATAAGACAAGTGAAACCATTCAAATTAATATAAGACAGAATCATCACATCATTGACTTGCGCTGATGTTATACTTGTGGGCATAACGTACTCTAGAGGGCCTGGTTAAAAAGAAGCTAGAACTTAAAATATTTGTTAAGCTGGTTGTATTCAAAATAAATATGCTATGCACACACCACTAGTGTTTCTTTCAACTGAGCATCTAGAGACAGAAAGGAGAAACAAGTCACTCCACTTACAATAGAATTAACAACCATATTCAGTGGTAAATCTATATAAACCAGAGGGCCTTGGTACAGAACATTTTAAACAGAAAAAAAAAACCCACTAAAAACAGTTCTGACAATTTTTTTTTTTTACTTTTTAATGTTTATTTTTTAGATAGAGAGAGGGAGAGAGAGAGAGGACTCAAATGAGGGAGTAGCAGAGAGAGAGGGAATCACAGAATTGGAAGCAGGCTCCAGGTTCTGAGCTGTCAGCACAGAGCCTTACTCGGGGCTTGAGCTCACAAACTGCAAGATCATGACCAGAGTTGAAGTCAGACACTTCAGTGACTGAGCCATCCAGGTGCCCCTTGGTCTGAGGAACTTTCAAGATGTATTCCTTCAATTCTTGGAAGAGAAGAAGTAAAGATCTACTGTAATAGAAACATCAATTATTTCATATACCAGTAGATCTTTATTGGAAAAATGTCTCTTCAGGTCCTTTGTTCATTTTTTAAATTGAGCTATTTTATTTTTTAGCCATTAAGTTGTAGGAGCTCCTTATGTATTTCAGATATTAACCCCTACCAGATACGTGATTTACAAAATAAAAATGCTCATCATCATTCAGCATCAGGGAAATACACATCAAAACCACAATGAGACACCACCTCACACCTGTCAGAATGGGTCAAATCAGTAATACAAGAAACGATGAGTGTTGGCAAAAATGTGGAGACAGGGGAATCCTCTTAGGCTGTG
>PISW01010725.1:0-47068 GCA_004023785.1 Mungos mungo
GCATTGTCCCCACCTGCCTGTAGGCAGGAGATCTAGGGTCAAGATCATCGATACCCAAAACAAGGGCAACAGCCTCAGAGCGCAGGCTTGGGAGCTGAGGTCCCTGATAACCCTGAACCAACCCTTTTTCCTCATTACACTTCCCCTGCCTGATTTCCAGATAGGGGGATCCATGTCTACCCTGCCTAAGAGAACCGGTTGAAAAATACTACTAATACAAATGGTCTGGGAAGCTCTTTGCAAATGAAAAGTAGCAGATGTTGTGGAGGGCTGCAATTTGCTGCTATTAATAAGTATAAATGCCTAATAGGAAGCCAGTTTGCTCTGGGAACTCGGACAGGAAAGGAGCGAGTGTTGACGCCGGAATCATCAACATATGCTGTTCCTCATTAGCAAACGGTAGTAGCAGGGCGAGGCGCTCTCAGCGCGGTTTCTGCAGAGCCTCAAGAAATCACCGTGTCCTCCACCTCCCGGCACAGGCTGCACCGCAATGGCCCGTGTTTGTTATTTACCAGACCCCTCACCAAGCGAGAGAGCCATCCCCTTCTCGGGGGCACAGATGGAAGAGCCACAACCCAGAGAGGCTGAGCAGCTTGGCCAAGGTCACACAGCAGGGCAGTGGCAAAGGCAGATATTGAAATGAAGCAGGGTCAGCAGCCTGCCATCAGCCTCCAACACACCGACTCCCCTGTGGCCTCCGCTGAGGACTGAAAAACCTCTGGTACCTCCGCTGAACCCCGGTACTTGGGTTGAAAATGTCACAGTATTGCAGGCTGCTCGCTGGAATCCGGGAAAGGTTGGCTAAGTTCAGGGGCTGAGGGCCTCTCTGGAGGACAAAGAGGCCCATCGTGGAGTAGGAGCCCTAAGGAGACTTATAGTAGGTCTTAGTGCAGCCTTCCTCCTCCAGGGAGGCTTCCTGGCTCCTTCAAATATGGTTGGAGAGAAAAAAGGGAGTTTGGAATAGCTTTATCTCAGCACCAAGTGAGAAGCAGAGATTTCGAGAAAAGACAGATATGCGTGTGAATCCTGGATCTGTCCCTTCCTGTGTGACTTGGACAACTCGTCTCTTGGAGCCTCCTTTGCCTCATCAGAGGATAACAGGAAGCACCCGGAAGGGCTGTTGTGAGGATTAATTGGGATGGTGCACGTGAATGTGTTAGTGCAGTGCTGTAACAACTCGGTCTGGGGTTCCAGCATCTCGCCCAGATAAAATGCTCCTCTGAGGACTGTCGTGAAGCCACCTCTTATCTCTCCACACCCAGTACCCAGCTCAGGCACGGCAAGTGACGATCCTAAGCAAGAGGGTGAATGCTCGCAGGAATGAATGACTTTGGTTCCTGTCGAGCTCATGTTCCAAGAACCCCATGGAACCAAGCCATGGATTGATCTGCCCATCATGGCTCTACCCAAAACTCTTGAATTTTGGGATAATTGCCACAAGTTCGTCTCTTAGTGTAAAGGTCAACTTCTCTCCCCTCTCTGGACTATTATGCTCACATTCACACAATGATCTACTTTTGTTCGTGTTTATTTATTTATTTAGAGACTGAGACAGTGTGAGTGGGGGAGGGGCAGAGAGAGAGAGAGAGAGAGAGAGAGAGAGAGAGAGAGAGAGAGAGGAAGAGCAAGAATCCCAAGCAGGGTATGCACTGGCAGCACAGAGCCTGATGCAGGGCTTGAACTCATGAAACCCTGAGATCATGACCAGAGCCAGAATCAAGAGTCGGACGTGTATCTGTCTGAGCCACCCAGAAAGCCCGGGAAGCAGGACTTCTAAAGCTGTGGTCCTGCAAGGCATGGGTTTTCCCAGGTAGGTCAATTCAGTGCATTTGACAGAGGAGGCTGGTGGTTTTCCCACATCCTACCCAGAGAGCTGCCCCGCCACCATACAGGAGACAAGGTGCCTAGGATGGGAGCAATGCTCTGGCATTCACAGAGTGAACAAGCTGGAAGGGACCCTGGGAATAATCTAGATGCCAGTTCCCAGTTCCCTCATTTTTCAGGTGAAGCTCAATTGCTGTAGGGTCTGTCCAAAGCCACATGGCTACCAACGCTAGAGACCCAGCCCTAGATACAGACTCCTGCCCAAGATGTCTGCTCTTGACCTAGCCTCAAGGTCAGGGCTGAAGGGAGAGGCAGAGACTCTGGGACCCACACCACTGGGGATTGGGAGCCTCTCTCTGTATCCCCAAGTCTGACAGGTGGGAAGCAGCCTTTGTCCTGGGAATCAGGGTGCTCCAGCCATCTCTCACCGAGCACTGCCAACGGAGGCTTCGGAGGCTACGGTCCCATCTGAGCTAGGACTGGGGACTTGCTGGTGTGAGTTTCCCAAAGCCCAGCCTGCTCAACGGAGGCCTCTGTTTCCGCAGCCAAGAAGGGGGAGGGGGAGGGGCTGGCACGGCGACACCTCTATCCAGGCCCCTGCAGCTGAGCCAAGTGAGTTCTCAGACATATGCCGAGACCCTCTGGCTCTCTGGCATGACGCTCCGTGGGAAGCGGCAGGGCAGACCGGGCAGGCACTCCCTTCTCCACCCAGCACCCAACCCTTCCCTCTGACTGCCTTCTGTCAAGGGCACTGCAGGCCAGTGACCCCAGCAATGATATGTTCAAACTAAAGAGTGTTTGTGTGTGAATGGTACACTGATGGGAATGGGCGCACAGTGGCCTGAGGGTGCGTGCCTACACGTGTGTGCCTGGTAACACGGGCGCCATTTGCACACGTCGGTGGGCAGGAGTGCTCAGGGCCATGGGAGCATATGTGCAAATAAACATCTTTCCTCTCAGACATTCCTGTCTGGGTAGGAGGCTTTTTTGGATAGTGGACCAACATCTTCCTGCAAAAAGGAATCTGACCCTGGGAAAAATCATGGTGCCCAAATGAAAGGAAATTGGCATACCTCAGGGACCTTCTAGGCCCCAGCATCTCAGGCAGCCAGGGGCTGCTGGCTTAGGAAGGAAGAGAGAGCGACCACAGGTGCCCCAGCGGAACCTAGATCCTCTTGTTCTGCCCTCACCTCCTGCCTCAAGGTAGCCAACGAACTCTCCCGAACCTATGGGAGCCTCCCTATGGGGTCAGGGTCCCTGCCTACTGCTGGGAAAAGAAGAAGATGGTTTTCTAATGTCTGAATGCCCTTGGACAGGAGTCCGAATGGCAAAATTGTTCTCCTCATTAAGAGATGGTGCCCCGAGGGCATTTTGCAAGAGCTCCGCAGGCGTGAGAGGACAATGCCCATTCTTGCCTTTCCCTAAGCGGGACCACAGTATACCAGGGAGGCCAGCCACGCCACACCAGCCTTCGTGTGTCCCAGCAACAGAGTTGAGGAGGGAAGGCAGTGTGTCCCGCGTCCACCTGCCAGGAACCCACCCCATAGGCCTGTGGCGTGGGTCATTTGGTTTCCATTAGCAGGTTCTTCATCGAGGGGTGAGGGGTGCGGCCTTGGCAACTCACTCACTGCACATTGTGTGCAGCTGGGGAATCCGATCTACATCAGGCTAAGGCTTGAAACAGATGAGAAGCGGCTGGTCACGGCTATATTTAGATGAGGACTCAGTGAGAAATAATTGCTGGCCCTGGGGCAGGGGTGGGGTGGGAGGAGGCATCCACGGCTCAGTGGACATGTGTGGGATGGCCTGGGGTGGGGAGGCTAGGAGCCTCAGCCACTCCTTCCTGTCCTCTCAACTCTCTGTTACAGCAACGGATGTATCAAAATGTCATTACATCTGACATGTACTCTCAGAAGATGGAGGGCCTGGGAGAAAGATCTAGGTGCCTAGAACCTACTGCGGGAAGAAAGGTCACTGGGGAGCCAGGCAGTGAAGCTGTTGGGGCCTGGGCTTGGTGATCTGAGGGGTTGCCATTCAGACTCCCTGCCACCTATTAGCTTGTTCAAGCATTTAACATCCATCCTTCAGGCTCCAAAAGGTTTTGCAAACTAAATACTATAATACCTATAAAACTCGACACACGGCTCCTGGAGCACCCGCACCAAATACGTGGTAGCTATCATTGCTGTGACGACAACCACGTTTCTGGTTTGCTTCTCCTCGGGGGCAGATAGCGTAGTTCCCCTACATGAAAGGTTCAACCTTGAAGGTTTCCAGGTTTGTCCCTGGGACAGTTGAACACTTCCGCCATCTTTTACCTTATAAGTGTTGCTGGAGAAGGAGTTAGGACTTGAGGGAACTCTCCGTGGGACCTCATGATCTTATTCCTGACTGGCTGACCCCACCCAGTGACCCCCAATGGTCCCCAGACCCACATTCCTGGCCCTATGAATGGAAGCTTGGCTCCAAAACCAGCTCAGAACTTTCCAACCACTTCCCTGCTTCCTCTTCTCCCTTCTCCAGCTTTTCTGATAGCCTTTCCTGGGCTTTTGAATAGCAAGCCGAGGGCAGAAAGAGGAAGAAACCCCAATGAATTCGTTTTATTGCCCGCAGCTCTGGGGAAAGTTAGGTAAAGCTAGGGAGCTGCTTCAGCTATTAGATGAAATGAGGTCAGGGTTATCTGCGGCCTTAATTTATTCAGCTTCTTCCCTGACCTTTGTGAACAGGCATAATCAAAAGTTGGCTGCAGGTCTGGGACAGGAAATCGTGCTGGCTCCTGGCCAAACACAAGAGGCCATGCTGTGTGCCGGCATGAGGGTACATTGGTTGGCATGGCGTGTCTGGCAGGCCAGGGTCGGGCAGCGAGGCTCAGCATGGGGGCATTGGCACAGAGTCCAGCAGACCCTGCTGTGACAGGGACATGAGGATGCAGCCTCCAGACACGATTAAACACAGGGCGTTTGCTGAGTTTGCAAACAAACCTGCAGGATGTAGGACTGAGGCAGAAGCAAGGAAACAAATGTGACAATTTAGGGCAGGTAGCATGCGGTAAGTGGAATTCATTTGAAAAAGCTTTTCTACTCCATTAAGCCTGCCTGGGATGCTACTGTAAACAGAGCTTGAGCTGGACCAGCGTCTGGGGCATGTGAGGGGTTGGTTTGGGGTGTAGGACTCCCCTCTTATGCTCCCCATGCCATCGCTTGCTGAGTGTGGACCACCCTCACAGAGCCTTACAACTCAAGGCGGGAATCAGGGCACATGGGAAGTGCCAGGGAGGAGGGGAAAGGCAGGGAAGTGGGGTCTAGGCTAAGGGGTTCCAAACCTAGTAGAGCTTTTTTTTAAAAAAATGTAATGTTTATTTATTTTTGAGAAAGAGAGAGAGAGAGGGACAGAGTGTGAGTGGGGAAGAGGCAGAGAGAGAGAGAGAGGGAGACATAGAACCTGAAGCAGGCCCCAGGCTCTGAGCCATCAGCACAGAGCCTGACGTGTGGCGCGAACTGCAAGATCATGACCTGAGCCAAAGCTGGACGCTTAACTGACTGAATCACCCAGGCACCCCTAAACCTAGTGGAGCTTTTAACTACAACCTAACTGTAATGCTTTTAGAAAATGCTGATGTCCAAGCCAAACTCAGACCAGCAAAATCAGAAATTCCAGGAGCCAGGCATCTATGTTTTCTCAAAGCATGGTCCTTCTCCCCTGGGAGCCCCCATTGATGACCCTGATGATAGGCTGGCCTTGGGCACAGGGGCAGGGGAGTTGGGATCTAAGGCTGATGTTATTTCCGCCTTGGAATATGAAAGATGCAGAAGGTCGGAGGCTCTGAGGACAGAGACAGGCAGAGCAGGCATATCAATGATACTGGCTGCTGTACTTGGCTTCACAATTTACAAAGCAATTTCACAGGCATGATTGCATGTGACCCCCACCACAACCCTGCGTGGAAGCCAGGTCAGGGAGGATAGCCTCCTTCTTACTGATGAAGACATTGGTTGGAGGAGGTTAAGTGACTTGCTCAAGGGCACACAGTGAGTGGCAGAGACAGGACTCTGACACTGGGCTCAGAGCCTATGACCTATGACAGCTCCACGGCTGGTGTAGCCTCCTTTTTCCACCAGAATCCCCTCTCTTGCCTAGGGCCAAGAGCCTCAAAGTCCCCAGCAAAGGGCAGTAGCTGCCTGAAGCAGATCCAAACATCATGGAAATTGATGAAGGCAGAATTGGGTTGGAGAGGTCCCCTTTACATATCCCTTAGAACTGCTCCTTGGCCAGCATGTTTCCATGGCGAAGCCTGTCTAACATCCGTGATTCTCCTCTCCAAATATGGCTTTATCATCTCACGCAGGGCAGGACCCAAGACCATCACTCAGCGCGGCACCATATCACCCTGGGAGGGCCAGGGAGGGGATGGTATGCCTAACCTCCAGCAACTTTGCCAATTATGGAATTGTTTCACTAGCTCTGGGGGCTGCAGACTTCAGAGCCTGCCTGTGTCCTGGGGCACTGCTACCTAGAGCACAGCAGAGAATCCACGTCCTGTCTTGGGGCTCTGGTCGGACATAGGTTGGCCAACAGCCTGGGCTGACCTGACTGAATCTCACAGGGCTTGCGTGTCAGAAGTGGGTGGGTGATTGGTTCTTTTTTTTTTTTTTAATAATTTTTAAAAGTTTTTATTTAGTTTGAGAGAGACAGAGACAGCATGCATAAGGGAAGAACAGAGAGAGACAGAGACAGAAAACTCCAAGCAGGCTTCACACCATGAGGGCAGAGCCCGAGGCGGGGCTTGAACTCATGAAACTGAGATCATGACCTGAGCCAAAAACCAAGAGTCAATTGAGCCACCCAGGTGTTCCCCGGTGTGTGGCTTGTTCTGACCCAGAATTGCTCTCAGTTGGTCAGTTGTGGCTCTGGATCTGTGAGGGGTACTGTGGATGGGTTTTTCTCGGCCACGCCCTAGGTGATCTCCCCACCTGTGCTGACCCTGCAGCCTCTCTGAGGAGGGGGAAGTCGGGGAGGGTCCACCCTGCCCTTCTGTGCTGTTCAGTTCCTCCTGTCAAGTCAGCTTCCTAAATATAGGGAGGACCCAGCAAAACCATAAGCCTTCCTTGCCAGGACAAGCCTTAATAAGTCCACATCTTGGGAGTGGAGGGTTTAGTTGGAGAGCTGGGCATTTAAGGCAGAAAAGCTGATGAGAAAGCTCCCCAGCAGAGGTTCCGTGGAGTCTCTGCAAGAGCCCTGGCCCCGGCGTCCTATTCACTTAGACTCAGCAAAACCTTAAAAGGGTCTCCCCAACTCCAGGGCTTCTCTGTCCTCTGGTCCTTTAAAGAGCAAAGGGAGTTTAGGGATGGTGCAGACCAAAGGGCATCCCGTGTCTGAAAAGGGAGGGCTGGAGGCAGAACAAAGCAGGTGCAGGTACCAGAGGCAGGGGGGCAGGGGGGCAAGGGGGTCCCTCCTCCTGCTGCTGGGCAGCATCTCCCTCCCTGCATTTGGATCTTCCCTTGTCCTTGCCCTTTTACTCTGTATCAGAAATCACCTGGCAGGGTCACAGACTCACACTTCAGCCTAAATGATCTTGGCCCTCCTAGTGGCGGCTGAAGGCTCCTTCCTGGGAAACAGAGGGCACGGGAGTGAGAGTCTCCTGGTCCCAAGGACCCCAGGAAGGTGTTCCTTCCCCACCATTGCCTCCACCTTCCAAATGGGCTTTTCTCCTCATTCTCCCATCTCCTCCTCCTTGTCCCCTGTGACCTGTCTCCTGGTGACCCTCACATGCATGACAGCATGTGCCTGAAGCTTAGACTTCTTGTGATGCTTGGAAAGTGTAGCCACACCCATCCACACCACAGCTCCAGGCACATACATGGGGAGGAGAGAAAGGTAGCTGTGAAATTCTGGCTTGGCTGCTCAAACACAAGGAGCGAAGAATCCCTGCGTTGGATGAGACCTTCAGGCCTCCGAATCCAGCCTTTCATTGGCTATGAGTCCTCATCACAGCCATTTATGCAACATGTCTGCAGTTACACCCAATTCGAAGGACAAATGATAAGGGTTACACACACTGTTAAATGTAATCAGTCGTGACTTAGGAAACAGTTTGATGCAGCATTAAATTGCGCTTGTCTGTACCGGTGCCCTAATTTACTGCTCGTGTAGCACGGTAATCTACTCATAATTACAGAGACAAAGGACTGGGGGCATTCTTTACATTTCTTAGTCACTTAGCCTTCTAAAGAGGCCCCTCCTCCATCGCTAGCACCCAGACACTGAGCCCTTTCTGAGTGCAAGGTGTGGGTTGGACACCTGTGGGATGAGCTGTTTTCTGCCAAGGTCTTTCTGCCAGTCTGGATTCCCTGAAGCCTTTGTGCGTCTGGGTCTTGGGTCTTTTCCTTACGGTGGGTGGCAGTTCAGCTAGGTAGGGAAAAACAAACTGTTCTTGCACATGGATGAGTATAGCAGCGTTATTCATAATTGTCAACACTTGGAAGCAAGCAAGATGTCCTTCAGGAGGTGAATGGATAAAGAAAATGTGATAAAACCAGACAACAAGACACTATTTAACGCTAAAAGGAAATGAGTTATCAAGCCATGAAAAGACATGGGGGAAGCTTAAATGTAGTTTTACTAAGTGAAAGAAGGCCATCTGAAAAAGCTACATATTGTATTATTAAAACTACACGGCATTCTGGAAAAGGCAGAACTATGGAGACGGTGAACAGATCGGCCATTGCTGGGGGGTTCGGAGGGAGCAGGAATGAAGAGGGGGAGCACAGGGGATTGTTAGGGCAGAAAAATGTCCTATAGGATACTATAATGCTGGCTACGTGTCATTGTACATTTGTCCAAGCCATAGACTGAGAAACAAGAAGAGTGAACCCTAATGCAAACTGTGGACTTTGGAGATTAGGCTGCATCACTGTAGTTTCTTTGATTATAACACATGCACTGCCCTGGTGGGGGATGTCAAAATTAGGGGAGACTGCAGAGGGGGTGGGGACAGCAGGGATATGTGAGAACTCTCTGTACTTTCTACTTAATTTTGTCGTGAACCTAACATTGCTCTAAAAAAGAAAGCCTAGTTTAAACAACATACTAAGCTAGGAAAAGAGACCCTATCATTATTTTAAAGGAATTTGCCCATATTCATGGATCCTTCCTTGCTCTCTTACACAACCGAGAATGACATGCCCAAGGACCCGTGGGGGGGGGGGAACAGGAGCTGTAGTGCCACCAGAGTCACTGGGAAGCAGCACTGGACAAGGGACTGGCGTGGAGAGCCAGCGATGGGCAAGGACACAGAGTCTCGCGCTTGCACTGCCCTGGGATGGGCTGGAACAGAAGTCTGCTGAGTGGACTTGAATGCAGATATAGGATTTGCCTTCTTTCTCCCAACTGGGCCTGCCCCGGAGGGAGTGGTCTAGATCAATTACTATCGCTGTTAGAGTTATTCCATGCACATGTGGTAATGCCAGCAATGCTAGTAACATCTTCCAGATGTGCCCAGTTTGT
The DNA here is from genome assembly GCA_004023785.1 of Mungos mungo. Lineage (NCBI taxonomy): Eukaryota > Metazoa > Chordata > Mammalia > Carnivora > Herpestidae > Mungos > Mungos mungo. Next base: position 9,328 of record PISW01010725.1, read on the forward strand.
GTGTTCTTGACACATTGACACCACCTCTAGGTTCGCTTCTGCTGCTCCCAGGGTCCTGTGTGGTGGCCTGCACTGGACTGGACGCACAGTAGCCCAGGGTGCCTCCACCATCTATGGCAGAGCCCTCAGGTCTTAAAATAAATAGCCCAATGTAGCTTCTAGACACTGGACTACGAGGTGAGGATCAAGTGGGCACAGCCCCAGATGCCCTACGCAGCTGATGGCTGGCCAAGAGCTGACCGCTGAAGGAAACGGTCCCAAATGGCCTCTCTGAACACATTCTCTGGGTAGAGCAGAAGCCCTGCCCTAGCGCACAAGACATTGGCTGGATTTCAGCCCCGAGAATCCCCTTGGTTAGCAGTCCTTGTGCAGTGAACAACATACACCACAGTGTGCTGTGGTTCTATGAACATGTACACACATAGTTCCAGAGAAATGAGTGTATCAGGGATCCAGGAGACTCGGGGCCCAGGTCGAATCCCAGCCGTGCCATATCTCACCATGTGAGGCTGGCCAACGATGTCAGCCTCCCAGGGCTGCTGTTTCCTCACCTGTAAAATGAGAGGTTGTTCCTGCTCTAATGATCTAAGACATATGGGAAATTGAGAGCACATTTCCCTTTCTTTCCCTAGATTGCCCCCCTCTCCCCTCTTGAACTTGATCAGGTCCTTTCAGACCAGGCTAAAACTGAAAATCAATTTTAATTATAAAAATCTGTTTACTGTACCAATAAATCATCCCGGCCCTGGCTCGGTTGTGGGAAGGAGGTTACACCTGGAGCAGGGCTAATAAGTCACTCCCTCCCTCTGCCTCACTGCACCGAGGCTGCCCCTCTGCTCCAATATTCATCTTCGTCATTAGGCTGTGGATTATTAATGATGCCTCGGGCTGATGCATGGGAACCAAGAAGCTCTGAAACACGTCATGCTGGTTGTAACTTGATTTCCAGCTGACCCTTGATAGGAGACACTGATGGGCCTTCCCCCCTCTTCCCAGTGGTGAGGGGAGGCTGCATAATGGGGAGTGGGACTGTCCTTTGAAGCGGCTCCTCATCTGGAAATCTAAAAGAGCCATTGACACAGACACACGGGGAGAGGCAGCACAGTGTTGTACATATATCAGGTTCCCAGGGCTATGAGTCTTTTAAATTAATTAACTGATCAATTACTTTTGCTGTTAGAGTGATTGTTTATGTGCTCTAGGAGAGTGGAAGCATCTGCTTCAGATGGGCATCCGGGGGCAAGGAAGAGACCCCATCCTGGCATGAACTCCATAACATACTGAGAGAGGAAGATAAAAGGTACTGGGTATAAGGGGTGTTAAAGCATCAGGGTGCTACTGGGTGCATCGTGACCCTCTGGCTAAAGTAAAGGGTTCAAGTCCACACACATCTGTGTGGCACTACAGCCTGGGGCTTGGACAGAGTGGTGCAGGCCTAATAAGCAGAGGTTTGCTCTTGGAACCAATTCCTTTCAGCAGTGGGACCAAAGTCTCACTTCCTTCCTGGGGGGCAGCTCATGGAAAGCCCTCAATGTGCTTCCGGTCAAGCCCAGGCCCCTGAGACTTCTGTTCATGCAGCCTGCACAAGGGCATTGATGAAGGTGGCAGGTCTAGGTGGGAGAGAGGCTGAACTTCTCCCCTGTCCTCTGTCCTCAAAATCTAGTTAGCAGAGATGCAAAACAGGGAAGTATGTATGGAAGGGAAGCTGATGTGGCTGACCTACCGCTGGTGGCGCAGGGGCCACGAGTGGGTTTTAGAATATGTTCTGGTTATGAAAACTCACTGCCATCCTGGCACAGGGTTACTAGCAAGTGGGCATGGACAACATTTTGGACTGGCCAAGCCAGCGGCCAGACAGCACGTCATCAGATGTGTGCCTTCAGGAACGTTCCTTAGTATCTCTGAGCCTGTTTCTCCACTATGAAACAGGGATGGTAATCCCTGCCTTGGTTGTTATGACAGCACGTCACACAGTAGGTCTGCTTTGGAACATTTTATGACTCATCAGCATCCCTTCCTTGAAGACAAAAAGGAGATAATACTTAAAAGCTATCAAACTGGCCATTTGCTTGCATTGATTTTGTGGAAGGGATACTTAAAAGTGACACACCAAATGAGAATTGTTTATGGAGCCATTGCAGAGGCAATGGATTTAAAATCAAAAGACCTTTGGGGCACCTGGGTGGCTCAGTTGGTTAAGCATCTGACTTCGGCTCAGGACATGATCTCATGGTTCATGGGTTCAAGCCCTGTGTTGGGCTGTGTTCTGATAGCCCAAAGCCTGGAGCCTGCTTTGGATTCTGTGTCTCCTGCTCTCTCTGCCCCTCCCCTGCTCATGCTCTGTCTCTCTTTCAAAAATAAATAAACACTAAAAATGTTAAAATCACAAGACCTGGGGTGGGGACTAACTGTGTCACCATGCCATCGGTTGTGTGACGTTTGAGAAACCATTTGACTTTTATCACCTGTTACCTAAGATACTAGGGACTCTGAGAGCTGCTGGGCACGTTCAGTGAGATATCCTATGGGAAGGACGCTGGAGATGGCAGGTGCTAAACAGATTCATGACATCATTTCATTTGCTTCTCCTGTCCCATTAGCAAAGATAATTTAGAGTTCGCCTGCATCAGGCTTTCCAGGGAGCATAAACGATACTATTAACTTCTCGATTCAGTTCTTTTGCTACCTTCCATTAAGGCTCCAGAAGAGAAATCATTTTTTCTTTTTTCATCCACTTATCATCATTTCAGATATCCTGCTACACTGAGATACAGCACCAAGGAGGCGAGCACATTATAAAAAAAGAAGAACAAAAAAGAAAGAGGAAGGAAAAGCAACTTAGCCCAGGCATGGATCCCCACACTGAAGAATTGGTTTAATTAAATTGAAAGCTCTGGTGCTCGTGGTAATTGTTATTAAGGAATCTGTATCCCATCAGAACCCTCTCCCCCAGAGTTTGCTCCCTCTGCTTTCTCTGCATAGGGTACTAAAATTGCTTCTGTCGTTAGGCAGATGCAGTCCCAGAGCCCAGAGATTATTGTGTGTGACTGTCTACTGTGAGGCTTGGAGAGCAGCAGCAAAATAACTTGATCCCAACCTGAGCTCCTCCTTGAGTTCATTCATTCCTCTGCCAACATACACCCTCTCAGGGCTGGTTGTCAGGGACACATGACATAGGCAACACTTGCTTGGGAGTCCTTCCACTGCTTCTCTGTACATAAGGAGGGCAGTTTCTAATGTCACCCACATCACCAGGTTCCAGATGCCCATGAGCCACTACCATCTACTCCTTGGGCACCAATTGGCTGTAAAAAAATTTACCTAGTCTGTCCATTTTTTAAAAGTTGATTTATTTATTTTGAGGGAAAGGTGGGGAGGGGAGGGAGAGAAAGAGAATCCCAAGCAGGCTCCACCTGACGTAGGGTTCGATCTCACAAACCATGAGATCATGACCTGAGCTGACATCAAGAGTCAGATGCTTAACCAACTGAGCCACCCTGGTGCCCCTGCTCTGTCGCTTTTTGATGCCTCTAGAGCAACTAGATACCAGAAGTAGATAAAAGAGCAAGCTTTTCATCATGCTTAAAATAATATTTACAAAAGTAACAAGCAGGGGCAGCAGAAGTTAGTTTGGTTTAGTGGAAAGAGCCCTGGAGGAACTTGGGTTTGGGTCCCAACCATACTATGTATTAGGTTCATAAATCTGGGAAGTCCTGGGTGGTAACTCTGAATTGTTCCTTGGTCTCAGCTAAGTTCTGCCTGATTCAGTCTTGTCTGACTCTCCAGGATTCAAAACCATTCTAAAGCATCTGGGTCAAGTAGATGAGTTGATTCCATATACTTAAAATAATATTTTGCTTATTGATTTGTTGGGTGGCACAGGCTTCATACTGTGTACATCAGTCAGGTCAGGCAAGAAGAAATCTTAAAAGTCAAAGAGAAGCCTTTGAAACATTATTCATTCTTGGATGGTCAACTGGCATCATGAATTAAACAATTAAGAATTGGGTAGCAGTGGGGGGCGGGGTGCCTGGGTGGCTCAGTCGGTTAAGTGTCTGACTTTGGCTCAGGTCATGACCACTCAGTTTGTGGGTTCGAGCCCTGCATCAGGCTCTGTGCTGACAGCTCAGAGTCTGGAGCCTGCTTCAGATTCTGTGTCTCCCTCTTTCTCTGCCCCTCCCATGCTCGCACTCTGTTTCTCTCTCAAAAATAAATAAATATTAAAAACTTGGTGGGGGGAAAGGATTGGGTAGCAATATGCAGGGTGCTATGTAGAAAGGATCAGATCGGGGGGAAAGAGCAATAAGCTAGGATTGGAGTCCTTTTCCATTCTGGGCAAAGAAGAATAGGGCAGATGAGATTCATTCTTTCCTCCCTAGGCAGATCCAGATCTCTGAGTTGGAACCTATAGCTCTTGTATAGATGAGGAGGCAAGAGTATTCAGGCCCAGGCCCTAGCAGATAGAAATGTGAGCTGGATGTTCCTCAAGGAGGAGGACAGAGCACAGTGGCAAGTATTTTGCACTGTGACCCTGCCAGGCCACTCACAGAGGCACAAATATCCCAGGGAGCCAGAGCAGGATTGGAGGCCCTTGGGGAGCCCACATGTCACATACTCATACCCATGAAAAGTGAAGAGCAGGGTAAATGGAAAAGCACAGAGATCCTAGCTATAACATGGAAAGGATGAGGTGAAAATAAGGAAAAATTCATTAGAAGAAGAGGCCTTGTATGGTTCAAAGTCAGGAACATCTTGACTTAATATGAGTGTGGGGCTCAGCAGATCTCACATGCAATGATAAAGCCCTGCTTCCTGAAGACCTAGGCTGAAACTCAAACTGAATCCAGCTCAAGAGAAAGAAAGAAGGTTTAGGGTGGGTATTTGTATACGTGTGGGGAGGAGGGATGGGGTTGAACTTTTAAATTCCATCACAGCCAATTATCCCAATTATGTCCATTTTTCGAGCCTGCCAGCCAGAGTCCAAGACTGTGTACATTTGAAAATCTCCAACCTTTGAAAACATTACTGTGAAGTTGAAAGTTCCTGGTGTCTTTTGATTAAACATTGTGCTAGGTAATGACTGTGTTACTTCTTATTCTTTTTCACCCCCTTCAAATTACTGATTGTTGTCTGACATTAAGGCCCCATTTGCTCTTATTAAATTAACAAGCCTACAAAACACTTAATGAATGGAAACTCATCAAATGTTTGGAAAGGAAAAAGTTTTAAGATTCTTTCCCTTTTAATGTATCTCTGTGTGAAATGTCTCACTTTCCTTTACAGTCACTTAGGTTCAGACAGCCACATACAGGAAATCGGGTTTCAATTCTTAGTCCACCTGAAGCAGCAGGGAGTCGGCAGTTTACAGAGGTGCAAGAACTTGACTCCTTGGGTGATTCTTCCAACCGGCAATGTGGTGTTCTTCTGCATAAGCATTGGCTTTCTGGCTGCACCAAATGATTCCTATTTCCTTCTAAGGATGCCCTAGGAACTTTGATGCATTTGAAAGGGCATTACTAGGGTATACTCTGCAGTCATCAAATAGACTTATTTCCCTTTTTAGGACGATTTGACTGGTCTGCAAAGTGATTAAACGTGTGTGGGCAGTTGTGACCTAATGAGATGGGTATCCTGGAACCTACTGTCTCATCTTCTCTAGACATTCCTCTTTTCCAAAGCCATCTTCATTTAGGAGTAGACCATTTTCAGAAGCTCCAGTTGAGATCCTCAGCTCTGCACAGGGTGGGAATTCCTGAAACCATCACAGAGCTTTGGGTCCAAGAATAACAAAACCACCCAAGCAGGGATCATTCAGGGAAAGCTCTACCCTGGCTCTTGCCTTACAAGTCAGAAAAAATAATGGGATGACTGGGCAATGCTCCTCAAATTTCAGTCACCAGTTGACCTTGGGAAGTGGGCTTGGTATGTGAACCTTTAGGTCCATGTGTGTCTGTAGGAGGAGCCAGGTAAAAGTTAAAGGAGCATGAGTACAGCCAAAGGGACACACTTTCCTCTCTGGCCAGCAACCACTCCTTAGCCTTGGACAATCACACAGTCACAAAGCCATGTGTCCCTGGGACCAGCTCTGCTCTTGACTCACTGTGTTCAGAAGCCTAGACACACACGCCTAAAATTGTCCTGGTGGAGGCTTTCCAGGTTGGCCCACCTGCTGTTAAGACTACTTCACATAGTTAGGAACCATCTGACAATCCTTGGGAACATCGCAAGTTACTTCATGCTGTCATCCCATGATCAGATCCACTCAATAGTTAGAGCTCTGCCATTGGCTTTTAAAGGATATGGGGATTTCATAATTCCAATCCACAGGATGGAAAAAAAGTCTCCTATAAGTACTTGGAAAACAATATACACATTGTAGAACAAATAACACCTTAACCCAGAGGAGGCTGCTGCAAATCTCCATTATAATCAGGCAAAGGAAAGAATCTGTAGGGGGGTCTGCCCATGTCTGAAAGCTGAATCCTGGTTTCCTTGATCCTGCCTACTTCTCAGGAGCATGACCCTGGCCATCAAGAGTTAACTCCATCTGACTCTAAAGCATGAACTACCACCCAGAACAAGGAGCTGGGCTATGGAGGATCCTGCCAGGACCAGTATTGATTGGCCTACTTGATTAGTTGGTTAATTGAATATCACTGCTTTCTAATATAATTAAAACAAGATAAATACTGGGGCTTCATCCTGTAAGCAAGGGCCATTAGTGATCATGGTGCACACCCTGATTAAAAATGCAATCAACTGGGAGGATAATTTATGAACTTGCCAGCCTCTAGTGCCATTCCATGGTTTGTGGGGTCTTGAGATACGACGTGGCTGGCACAGAACTCCCTAACCTATTGTGGCTGCCCTGGTCTTTTGGCAAAGGAATATATTACATAGGGTAATATACCGGATGGTCTCTTTTTGCAGGTAGAGCTACTCCATGCTTGTCACAAGTTCCTTTGTAAAGTATCAGAGAGGGATACCCAAAGTACCAATCAGGAGACCATCATGACCGTTTACCCTTTGCCTCTCACTTTCCTCAATCCCAAATACAGTACCGGCTCTTAGCTCTCTCTCTGTTATCTGTTCTTTTATCCTCATCAGATTCATCATTAGTTTGAAACAATGTATGAATTACTGATATGATTATTAAATACTCATGAAAAATTACTGTAAGCAAAGCAAGTGTGGCTAGTGGGAGGGTCACAGGACTTATTTACTTGGGGGCTGAGGGGAACACCCCATAGTCTGCTAAGTGAAGTAGCTAAAAGTTCATGCTTTTTCCTCAAATGCAAAGTGCAGGTGCCCATGGCATAAGCCACTCCCACTGGACACGTAAGACCGGGGTACCTCCAGGATGAAGCAGGCTGCCAGGCTTGGTGGAAACATAGATGTCAGTCTTCTTCACTTGGATGTTGTCTGTTGCTTTCTTGGTTAACTGAGGCGGGTTTCTGGTACATTAATTGCTGGCCTGGATGGCTAAATATGTGATGTGGGATAGAGGGTGTCATGTCCCCTTTCCTGACATGGAAAGGCGAGGGGCAGTAGCTCTGTACTAAGAGTTGGTGGTGGCAGGGTGGGTGGGGTCTTGACCACATGTAGTTGGTAGAGGATTTGGCATACCTCCAAGCAAGGTGCTACATAAAAACGGGGCATTATTAATCTATTAGCTTATGTTCTTAATTTTTGGAATGTATCCAGATGTGCTCACTGGTGAGCAAACATAAGAGAACTGGATAGTGTTCTGATGATAGGTTATACGTTCTGGAAAAGCCAGTGAGATCTGAAGGTGCAGATACAGTCCTGATGTAGAAATAGCAAAAAGGTGACCCATGTCACCCATGTGACTCTGACATTTTTTTCTTGCCCCCTCCCAAGGGCATTATTTTGTCAACTGATGCCCTACCAAAAACAACATGTCCCTTTAATAGTTTTATTTTAATTTATTCCTGAGAGATTGGCTTTATCTTTTTGTCCTCTTCCCTGAGATGCTGCCAGGTTTGGACAAAGAGGGACACAATGCTGGGATGTCTGATATTTCTATCACTAGAAAGAGAAAGGAATGAGGTAAATAGGGGGCCTGCAGAGGGTAGCAGAAGCTGCCCTTAGCACATGATGGAAAGTCAGTGCCGAGGCCCATACCTTTAATAGGAATGACAAAGAAACGTGCTTGAGGGGTTGACAGCAATAATTGAGAATACCAGCATGGCTCAGAAATCCATTCTGTTCACCCTTAGGTTTTCTGAAACTGGGCTCATCTTCCTAAATGCTTATTTGGAGAGAAAATGCTACGTGTAAAGAGATATATACATCAGAGAAATAAAGACCTATCTCTACCTATGATTTTTTTTATCATCTTGCCATAAAATAAATGCTTATTAATTTTCTATACCATGTATGGAGGGAGCTGCCACATGTGAATTTCTTTCATCAGTAATTGCTGTGTCTGTGACTCCTTAAGTTAAATATACCATGGGGATGGTTTCCAAATAAGAACTAGGATAGAAGGACAGATTCAGATGATAGCTAAAAACGTCTAGAAATTATAGACCGATTGAGGTCAGCAAGAACCAAGCTATTCAATATATCCCCTGGGGGCTAGAGCCAGACTTTTCCTCATGGTTCCAAAATTACTCTGCAGTTTCATTAGGGTGAAAGGCAGTGCATCCTCATAAGTAGAGAGTGGAGGTTGTCACTTAAAATTTAGATGGACTTGTCAACCAAACACTTAGAGAGAATGGCATTTTGATGGTCTGTTCCTACTCACCAAAGAAGTTGCTCCAGTTTGTAGGATAGAGGGATGAAAATAAGAAAGGTTTTAATTGCAATATTTGACTCAGAATATGTCCAAACTTATATAAAAATTCAGGAAATCAGTACTGTTAAGAAGCCTGATATGCAGGCAGAATCATTTGCAGCATCATTTGGAGCTGTCCTCACCTTCTGGTGCTGAAACATTGAACTTGATCCTTTGAAGTGCTTCCATGATATGAATTAACACTTCTATCCCGTCTTAATTGATACACTTGTTTACGCATTTTTGTATCTTAAAACCTAGACTATCACAATAAAATGTTACACTTCTACCAAAGACATCAAAGAAATAAAAAGGGAAGAAGGTAAGTTTGTTCACTTGGGGAAAAAAGAAGCCTCTCTCACAATGTCCCCACAGTGACATCTTGGATGTTGGTTTATTTAAGAAAGCTATGGAAGAAATGCTTCCAGAGGCTGACGTTTCTATTTGACATAAAATTATATTTCTTAATCTCCTTTTAAAATGGTGAAAGAATATATTTTAATTTCTGATGATCAGAGTTCTGCAATGTATAAAGAAGCCACACTAAAGGTCAATGTCATTGCCATGAAATGATGGATGTCACCATCCAGAAGAGGTCAAAGAGGATGTGAACTGAACAGAGACCATGGGGCAGTTCCAGGCTACCATTTTAAGGGAGTAGTTTCATTGGAGAAACCATATTACAGAGAGGGTTGAGGAAAGATTTAGAGATGAAAAAATGAAAGTAAAAAGTGTAAACCACAAACCCAAAGTATAAGTGGTGAAGGAAGGAAATGGGGCTGTAGTTAAAAAGAGAAAAACAAAACTTGAGTTTGAAGATGGAGGTGCAAGAGCAGATGCCAAGAAGAAATAGAAGATAAAAAACTGTAGACGGAAAATCCTTTGTATGTTTGAAGAGGGAAGGATCAGAGTGCTGGTGGATGACAGTTTTTTTTTTTTTTTCAAAGAGAGGGAACATATACAAAGCCTTTGGAAAGGCTTCCCTTCCACATTTCTTATTTCTTATCTGAGTGATGACATCATCATACAACTAATTTCTACTGACTGAGAACTCCAGGAATCATCTTGAACCCCTTTATCTCCTCTAAATTCCCCTACACACTGCTGTCACAAAGGCTATTTAACCTTCTAAGTATCCCTTAAACGTATATGTTTGTGAAGCTTTAAACTCTGATCAACTATCATAATCACAGTTTTACCCCTTACCAGCTGGGTGACCTCAGGTAAATTACACACCTCTCAATTTCTCATCTGTAAAATGGAAATAAAAATACCTACTTTGTAGCACTGCTGTGAAGATTAAATTAAATAAGTACCTGACACAGTGACAGCAAAATCTTCTCACTTGGCTATCCCTAGTCATAAAAAATATAGAAAACAGTGTGGAGACTCCTCAAAAAACTATCCATAGAACTCCCCTATGACCCAGCAATAGCACTGCTAGGGATTTACTCAAGGGATAAAGAAGTGCTGAGGCATAGGAGCACATGCACCCCAATGTTCATAGCAGCACTTTCTACAATAGCCAAATCATGGAAAGAGCCTAAATGTCCATCAACTGATGAATGGATCAAGAAGATGTGGTTTATATATACACTGGCATACTACATGGCAATGAGGAAGAATGAAATATGGCCATTTGTAGGAAAGTGGATGGACCTTGAGGGTGTCATGCTAAGCGAAATAAGTCAGGCAGAGAAGGATAGATGCCATATGTTTGCATTCATAGGTCTAACAGGAGAGACCTGGCAGGGGACCATGGGGAGAGGAAGGGGGAAAGAGAGCGGGGGAGAGTGAGGGACACAGACCAAGGGAGACTACTGAATACTGAAGACGAACCATGGACTGAAAGGGGAGGGGAGGGGGAGGGGGTAATGGTCATGGTGGGGGGCACTTGTGGGGAGAAGCACTGGGTGTTATATGGAAACCAATTTGACAATAAACTATTATAAAATAAAATAAGTAAAAAATAAAAAACAAATAGGCATCTCTAAAATATTATCAGTCAATAAATAATCATAAATATAAAAACAGGACATCAAAAAACTTCTAAAATAGATTCATGAAAATATGTAACATAAAGTTTGACATAAGTGAAAAATCATATAAAATTAGAGTTAGAATTATAAAAATGTTTAAATGAATTAGAGTAAGTATACACACATCTTAACAGGGTTTGAGAATCAGCAATATGATTTTTTTACTTATAGTTACACGTGTGTTTGTCTCCAAGTGTATTTCTTCTATGAGCAAAACCTGTTATGATAAAGATGAATGGTTTTCCCCTAATCAGTCTCTATACATTTATATTACTACGTATTGGTTTTTCAAAAACTAATGCATAACTCTGTTGTACTGGGATACCGTTTTTATTGTAACAATACAATACAGTATTATAAAAAAAATAGATTTCCCATTTTTTAATTTGTTCACTATATTGCCACCAGAATGATGTATTTGACATTCAAGTCTGTCATTGTCTTACCCCTGCTTAAACCAGTCAATGAATCCATATTGTTTATGGATTAAAATCCAAGCTTTTTTTTTGGTCTGGCACTTAGCATGCTGTATAATCTCATCCCTGTCCAACTCCTCAGCCTTCACCAATCCCCCATTCAATTTATGTTCCAATGACATTAAATCGCTTATAGCTTCCCTTAAGACACCCTAATGTTTCAAGTTTTCTTTGACTTTGCAATGCTGTCCCTTCTGCCTGGAATGTCCTTTTCCTCTCTGGTTCCCTCAGTAAACTCCTATTCACATTAGAAACTCAGCTCATATGTGGCCTCCTTCAGGTCCTTCTTCTATTACTCCTTTCTCTGTGCTACCTCTATACAATCTAATCATTTCTGTTGTCTTATTTATCTCATTGGATTGCATTTATTTACCTGCTGGGTTTCAATATTACATGAACTCCTTGAAGGAAGGGATATGATTTATTTAATTCTATAACTGTCTTGCCTAGGACAGTACCAATACTGGGTAGGTACTCATCAAATGCTTGGCAAGTAAATGATTGAATGAATGAATTTGCCTACATGGAGTGATAATAAAGTGGTCAAGTTGTACAACAGATAGAAGGGTATAAGATCATCACATATAGTCTACATCTTCATGAAGCAGACATCATCTGCGCTAAGTGATGTCTATGTTTCTGCAATTATTTAAAGGAGCAGCATTGGAACTCAAGTGAGTGGAAAATACAATACACTAAGCTCACACCTGAAATTCTATAATTCATGACTTGTTGTTTCTTAACACACACACACACACACACACACACACACACACACACACACACACACACAATCTCCTGTTACTTTGTCTCCAGAATCCTAACACCATAGCCTACTCCAGCCTTGAGAATTGTATGCAGCTTTTCTGATTGAATTCAAATGTTGAACTTTCAACTTTTCCTTCCACCTGAGGTCTTGATTCTGGGATATGCAGAAAGTTATATTGATGAGTAACAGAACCTAGACTTTGTTTTCCACTAAGTACAGGTGCCCACTCAGGGTACTCTCACACTGCATGGTAATGCAGGTTTAGAGGCAAAGAGGATGACTGCCTACCACCACAGAAGCTGATGACTGTGGCTCTCACCAGGAGTCCAGGACCCAGTGGATATGCTTCCTCTTTATGGCCATGCCTTGCTATAAAATCCTACTGTGGTTTTTCTAAATATAAAATTGGGAGAATTTTATAGTTCTAGATCCACAAGGATTCAAAATAAGAGACAGTTCTAAGAAGAAGAAAGAGATTTTAAGCAGAAATTGGGGTCTAAAAGTCCCACCTGTGGAAATTCCAGTTACAGAAAAGTCCTTCGTCTCCTGCATCCTCTGCAGAAGCATGTGATGGGCTCTGTCTTTCTGAACACTGGAAGAACTATCTAATTGGGTCTGTCAAACAAACTCCATGAAAGTTAGGTAGAGGAGGAGGAAATAAACCCAGGACATGGCTATCATTAGAAAGCAGAGTTGATCTTTTACTTTCTGAAGAAGTGATTGTTATATGTAGTTAAAATAATATAAGGATCAATCTTTTTATGGAATACAGAAGGCTACCAAAGCATGTCCTCCATTTATAGATAAATGTTCTGTAGCAGAGTTCTACATGTAAAGACATCAGGGCCTCTAGCTAGTCCTACTGATAAGATTTCTAGTGGCTATTCCAGGGTCACTTGAAGCTTCCTCAGGTGGGAGGGTCCACAAGAAGTACACCTGGTCATGCTGCTTGTCCATGTGTCCACCTGGGGCAGTGAGTATCTGCAGAGGCAGTACTGGAGAGTGGGTGGCTAGCAGCATAGACTCTTGAGGTTTAATCCTGTCTTCACCCTCATAAAGTGTGTGATCTTCGGGAGGTCACTTAATCTGTCTGTGTCTCTGTTTCCTATTCAGTAAGATGGGCCCAAAACTTGCCACAGACTGGGAGAAAACACTAGCAAATCATGTATCTGACAAAGGGTTTTCAGAATCTACAAATCATTCTCAAAACTCAACAACAAGGAAACACACAATCTGTTTTTTTTTTAAGGGCAAAAGATTTAAACAGACACTTTACCAAAGAAGATATACAGATGGCAAATAAGCAAATGAAAAGATGTTTCATATTATTAGTCACTAGGAAGATGTAAATGAAAACCACAATGAGATATCCTTATATATCTATGTGAATGGCTAAAAACAAACAAAACAAAATAAAACCCAAAAAACCAAACCAAACCGCAGCAATAAAAAACCAGATGATGTCAAGTGTGAATGAGAATACAGAAACAACTGGAACTCTCACACACTGCTGATAAAAATGCAAAATGGAGCCAGCCTGGAAAACAGTTTAGTAGTTTCTTATACGATGACCCAGATCCCACTTTTAGGTACTTACCTAAGAGAAATAAAAACGTATGATCATATAAAAACTTGCTAAGAGTGTTTATAGGAGCTTTATTTATAATCACCCAACACGAGAGACAACTCAAATATCGTTCAAAGATGAATGAGTAAACTGAGATGTAATTATGTCACAGAATACTACTCAGCAAATAAAACGGAGCTACAACATGGCTGAATTTAAAAGCATTGTGTTGAGTAAAACAAACCAGATACAATGACTACATATTGCAGGATTCCATTCTTGTGAAATCCTAGCAAAGGCATGACTTTTGTGACAGAAGGAAGGCCAGTGATTTCCAGGGGCTGGAGAAGTGGGGGAATATCCAGTACAAAGGAGCATGAAAGAGCTTTTTGGGGTGATGGAAATTGTCAGGACTGTAGAAGTGATTTCATTATCCTATAGGGTTTTTTTTTTTTAACTTTAAGAAGGGTTTATTTTGGACTAACTTTAGACTTACAAAAAAGTTGCACAAATAGTACAGTCTTTCTCCAGGGTTCCATCATGTTAAGAGCACAGGTAACTATGTTGCAATTATGGAAACCAAGAAAGTAACATCAGTACAATGCAATTTGCTAAATTCTAGGCTTTGTTCTAATGCCTCCAGTTCTTCTACTTAATTTCCTATCTGTTCCAGGATCCCACATTCCATTTAGTTATTATATCTCCTTTGTCACCTCTAATTTGTAACAATCTTCTCTTGTCTTCCTGATTTTGACACTTTTCATGAATACCAGTCACTTTGTAGAATGCCTTTCATTTGGGGTTTGTCTGAGATTCTCACATAATTAGAAGAGGCTGTGCATTTTGGGCAAGAATATCATAGAAGTAATATTGTTTCCTTCTCAGTGCATCTTATCAAGGGGTTCATGATAATGATATGTCTTGTTATGGATGATGTTAACCTTGATCATTCGGCCTCGGTGGTCTCTCCATTGTAAAGCTACTATTTTCCCCTTTGTAGTTAATAAATATCTTGGAGGGAATACTTTGAGACTGAAAATATCCCATTTCTCCTCAAACTCTTGCCCACAGATTTTTATATCTAATGGCAGGTAATTCTCTGAAACAATTATTATCGTAGTGCAATTTAAAATGCTTTTCCTCTTTCTACATTAAAAATATTTTATTTTAAAAATTCATTTTATTTTGAAATAATTATAAATTCATGGGAAATTGAAAGGACAGAGAGGGTCCCATGTAACCCTTCAGCCAGTTTCCCCCAATGGTTGCATCTTACAAAATTATAATATCAAAACCAAGACATTGACATTGGTGTAAAGTCTGTGTATAGTTCTATTTCATTGTATCACATGTGTAGATTCATGTACCCACCACTGCAATCATGATGTAGAACTATTTTGATACTACCACATAACTATACACCTTAAATTGGTGATTATATGTTAATTATGCCTGAATAAAGTGGGCAAAACTCAAAACACACACACACAAAATCCCCTCAAACTCTGCCAAGGTAACAGTAAGCAGTAGGGAACTATAAACTCTCATTGTTGCTGTTTTCTCAAGAAGCATTTCTCTCCTGTACTAGGGGGCACTTGTGGACTAAGATGTTCAAAATAAAGCTCAATACAGGCAATAAAAGAACAGCACAAGGGCCCTCTCCTCCCCCCCCCATTACTATACTGGATAAATTAGACAAAAAAATTAATCACCAACATCTCTACCTAGCACTTCTCTAGTACTTCTGGAGACTCCCAAAATTATCCCCAGCACATCAGTGTGAGCCCACATTTTTCTAAAACTTTTTTAAAAGTCTGTTTGTTTGTTTATTTATGTTTGAGAGAAAAAGTGTAAGTGGGAGAGGGACAGAGAGGGAGAGGGAGAAAATCCCAAGCAGGCTCTGTATAGTCAGTATGGAGCCAGATGTGGGGCTTGAACTCAGGAACCATGAGATTATGACCTAAGCTGAAGTCAGACGCTTCACCAACTGAGCCACACAGGCACCCCAGTGTGGGTCCACATTGGCTCCTGTCTTCTCCCTCATGGGGACTATCCTTCTGTTATTTGAATATGCCAATTGCCTCCTACCTCAGGGTCTTGCCGCTGTTGCCTGTGTCTCGAATGTTTTCCTCATAATATTCCGTAGCCAGTTCATTATTGTTATTATTCAGAAAGAGCTTCCTGAGCCCTGTAGACCAAACCTGTCCCTTCTATCATGTGACTCCACCCTATTTCTCTGACAGTACTTAACACTAGAAGAAATTATCTTGGTTATTTATTTGCTGACTTGTTTATTGTCCATCCTGATCCCCCTAGCATGAACCTACATAGATGCTTGGGCATCAGTCTGTTTTGTCTATTGCTGATCTTCACTATTGCCAAGTGACTGTGACCATACACCCCCCAGAAGACTTTTTCCTGTCACCTCACTTCTCATTGTCCCTCTTCCCTTCTTCTCTTTCCTTTAGCTCTCTTTATGTCCTCTCCCCATTCCAACCCATATCTGTTGAGATAAAAATAAAGTACACAACCACATTGGAGGAACCACACAGACAAATCCAGAGACTTCAGCTTACCCTGTCTTACTTTAGGCTTTTTTTTTTTTTTTTTTTTTTTTTTTTTTTTTTTTTTTTTTTTTTTTTTTTTTTTTTTTTTTTTTTTTTTTTTTTTTTTTTTTGCAATGACTCTCCTGTTCCTGACACTTTTCCTTGGCGCTCTGCCTGTCCTTAATGGGTGCCTGCAGGAGGAAAGCCCAGAAAGGACTCCCACTAAATTTTCTCTAAGCTGTTTATTCTTGAGCTGCATTTAAGAGAATAAGAAAGGTTTTGCGGGAAATCTGCAGGCTTCCTGCCATTCTCACTCATGCCCTTTGCCTCATTTCAATCTAGTTAGCTCTGTTATTATTTTTTTTCTGTGGAATGGCATATATCTGTGCCATTAATTCTACATATTTCTAGGGGAAAAGGGATTGAGAGGAAAGAAAGACTGATTATTTATCAAGTAAAAGACATTTCTTCTCCCTCTGGACAGCCAGGTGGATTTTCTGAATTCATTTCTGCCCTGAAATGGGGCAGCCACTTCTGAAATGAGTCCTCTGCATTGGGTGGGCTCTGTTTTTATGGCCAGTGGGTAATAGCATTTCCTGATTTATGAATTGGCATCTGGGGTAGGTGCTGTGCCCCTAGATGGATTCATCATGGGGAGAACAGCCATATAAATTATCCTGTCACATAAAATTATTGT
The DNA here is from genome assembly GCA_004023785.1 of Mungos mungo. NCBI lineage: Eukaryota > Metazoa > Chordata > Mammalia > Carnivora > Herpestidae > Mungos > Mungos mungo. The sequence continues at coordinate 26,222 of PISW01010725.1, forward strand.
TCTCATTTTGATTTTTAAAAAATGTCCTTTTGTGTAGTGGGATTTAGGGGATTTTAGTGGGAAAACAGGAGAGGGATGAGTTATTTGGTGCCCCTTTTATTTATGAAATAAAACTATACAAATATCCTCCAGAAAGAGTGACTTACTTAGAAGACAATTACCAATATGGTTTAATTATTTGGGGGACCATTGGCACTAGGCTTAAAGCCAAAGTCAAGGAAACATGTAGGGAGATTGATCTCAGGGTCTGACCTCTATTTGGGATATTTAAAAAGTTGGTAAAGAGAAGGTCATTTCATGTGTCTCCCATCTTCCCCCAAACAGGGTGAGGATTCATTTAAATGCATCAAATGCTTATTGACTGCCTGCGTGGTACAAATCACCCTCCCAGCCTCCTGATGTTGGCAGGACAAAAATAAGGAGGAGCTCACAGTCCAGAGGTTGTTAGTGAGGATGCTTGAAGCATTCACACGATAACTCTGGTGACATGAGTCATAAGGCATTCTGGACAGATAGTAGGACAGAAGGAGAGACCCAAGGGTGGGGACACACATGTGTGACTGAGCAGAAAACTGGCAGCTGTTGGATGTTTACGCTTTATGTTTAAGATCTTTCTCCCCTCAGTGTGCCTGGGTGGCTCAGTCGGTTAAGCGTCCGACTTCAGCTCAGGTCATGATCTCATTCATGGTTCGTGGGTTTGAGCCCCATGTCAGGCTCTGTGCTGACGGCTCAGAACCTGGAGCCTGCTTCGAATTCTGTGTCTCCCTCTCTCTCTCCCCTCTTCTTCTCTCTCTCTCTCCCTCTCCTTCTCTCAGAAATAAACATTAAAAAAAGACCCTTATCCCCTCATGAACGTGTAACCTCCCTAAGGACAAGGATCCTGTCTGACACTTCTTTTGTACCCATCTCTATGTTTCCTGACCTTGAGGTTTAATGCATACATCAGGAGAAACCACTGTGTTTTCAATAATAGGCTGGATAGTTTCTATTTTAGACTTTTCAAGGGCCATAGGGCCTGACTCTACTACTCAGTTTTATTGTTGTGGTCAAAATCAGCCATTAGACTATATATAAATGAAGGGGTGTGACTTGCTTCCAATAAAACTTTATTGACAAAAACAGTGGGTCCATCATATTTGTACTGTAGTTTGCCAACCCCTTTCATAGGTCAACAATAAGTGCTTGTTGAATTAAACTGAAAGGAGACCATTTAATAACATGTGCATCTCACTCTAAAAAAATTCATCAGCTATGACCAACAAAGTAAAAAACTTCAGAACATGTTGAAAGAGTTATTTTCTTTTTTAAAAAAGATTTTAGTTTTAGGTAAACTTTCCAACCAACGTGGGGCTCAAACTCACAACCCTGAGATCAAGAGTTGCATGCTTTACTGGGAGCGAGCTGGGCACCCCAAAAGAGTTATTTTCTATGAGGAAGGATTTATGTGGTACTCACAACATATAACCTCTTATAGAAGCATATTTTAAAGAATGAGTCCTTTACAAAAAACTGGGATTTCTAAATCTTCTTCAGTATGCAAGGTGTTGTGCAGATACCATTTCTTTCCACAGCACCAAAGTCCAGGGAACAAAAACAAAAAAACCCAGGAATCACTTTCCTCATTTCATTAGCCTAGACAGGAGCACTACCAGGAATCTGGGAGTGAGAGCCAAGGCAAGAGGTGGAAGGACTCTTCTGGTGACAGTTGGGGAGGGGCCAGCGGTGGCTGTTGAGCTGTTTCTAACTACTATCTAATCATATGGGCTTCTGTTCATTCCTCTAATTTATTTCTTTGTTTTCATGGCAGAATAAACTCCAAATTCCAGGGGTCAACTAAGCGCCTGCCACCAGCCCACACAAGGCCAAAAAAAAAGCTTAGTGTCATCAGTCAATGCCAACTAGTTAATAATGACCAGCCTCTTCGCTAATGGCCCGAGGAAGGGGTCCTTGGGCAGCAAAGGCTGTAGCAAAGAGACTTGCAGGCAGTTGCATGGGGAGAATGGCTTGCAAGAAGCATTTCTGCTGGCCATTTTCAAGGGCGTATCCACCCATGCCCAGCTCTTTAGGAAGGTAGTAATTAGTTTTATTCCCTTCGGTGCACATGGTGAATGCAGCACGCTTCGGTATTTGGAGAGCCATTGGAGTCTGCCCCCTTCATTTTGACCTGACTCAGGTTTACATCTATAACTAAGCAGTACCAGAATTGTAAGGGAGTTTAAAGGCTGTGTTCAGTTGACATAGAGAGAAAAGAGACTTGGAGTGTCAGGGCTTTAGACAAGGAGAGGTCACTGCAAAGAAAAGCTAATCATGACTCAGGTGGCCCTGTACCACCCAGTGTGTCTTTGCAAACTGCACGTGGTGCACACAATGACTAAATAAATAGTAAGCTCCATGAGGACACAGGTGTTCTGTCATCTTTGTATGTTCCCAGCATTGGGACTATACACAGAGTTGCAGGGACAATTTCTAGACCAACATAGTGCATTATGGTCATCTGGACAGTGCTTCCCCACTGGACAGAGCACAGTGCTGTGCTGTGATATCATGGATCAGCCATAGTTGTGCTACCATCCTGGTCTTTTTTAGCCTTTAGAATAGCTGGGAAATGCCTGGGGAGGATCACATCACAAGAGTCTGGTCCCCTCTGGTTATGAGGGGACCTCCCTCATTCCAGTGAGCTGTAGAAATACATTCATTTCCATGTGTACTTAATGAAATACAGGTTGGAATGCCTTGATGGTCCACAAATGGAAAAACGAAGACTCAGCAGTCAAGATCTTGTGAATAAAGAACTTGATTCCAGCTAACTTTACTCTGCGTCCAATGCCTTATCTACTACCCCACAGCTGCCACACTAAACTGTCAACAAATAACTGTTAAGGCCAAAGTGTTGAAATTGAGAAGTCACTTGAATAAAAACCAGCAGAGGGTCAGAAGGTGTCATTAGTACTGCTTGAAATGTGAGTTGGATGCCCAAAGCTTAAGTAAACTTATTGCCAGTGCATGCAAAATGTTATTCCCTAGACCAGTGGCTTTCACTTTGACCATGACTCACTGCAAGAGATGTTTTACATTGCAACCCTGGGCACACATATGTGCACATATATAGTTTCACAAATAGTACTTATCCGTACTATGTTTGATGGACACTGTTCAGTTCGATTTTATTCTGTCCCATTAAAAAAAAAATTCTGGTCATGACCCTTTAAATTGATTTTGTGACCCACTAAATTGATTTCTCGACCCACTAATGTGTCATGACCGGCAGTTTAAAAAACACAGGCCTGACCCCATTCCAGCCCTCCCTCCCTCCTCGGAGCCTGGGAAAATGGAAGGTGGGTGCAGAGAAGAGTAAGACAAGAGACTGAGGTAAAAATAAGGAGGAAGGTGAAAGTAATACCAATAAAATGGGAGAAAGAAGAGAATGGGACAAAGGAAAAATTAATGGAAAATGAGAGACATAATTAGCAAGGGCTAGCTCTAGACTGACAGATTTACGCCTATTAAAACTGTTCTCAAGATCCACAGTCATTTTGGCCATATTTATTACAAAAATATTCCCTGCCAGTTTGTATGGCCATGGCCATGATCATGCTATCTGCTTGTCTAGAGATTGTCTTATCTCTCAGCACCATCGCAAATTCCTTAATGTCCCTCCCAGAGAGAATGTTCTGTTTAGGACACTGTTTAGAATGTTTTCTAAATCTGGGCTTTAGAAAAATCTAGAAGGCGTTGGGTAATTTACTCAAGATACAGAAACTGTCCATGTTGGCTACACCCACACCGATGCGCCAATTGCACAGTGGGCCCTAAGGATTTCTGAGCCAGGTCTTACCAGCAAACTCTGAGGTACAAAGAAGATAGTTTTAAAGGTTAACAGGAAAGTGAAGATCAGAGATTGAATGAGATTAATTTATGAAGCATCTGCAAATTTACATACTAAAGAGTATTGATTGCATACCCTGAAGTAAAGTTTTTTTGAGCAGGCACCTATAAAGCACATATTTGTTTATAAAGAATATATATGTTCTACCTATTAATGTTATTGCACTATCAACCTATACACAAAGTTAAGAAATAAAGATACGAGATAAAGACAAAATAGCATCTTAGTTTTTATTTCATTTTATTAGTGAATAATATGAAACATTCTACTATCACTGAGAAAATTATTATTAAAAATGATGGGACGTGTGTGTTAGAATTGGCTTTATTATTTGTGAAAGTCTTTTTTGAGTCCTTAGTGGTATAGGATTCTAAGGCCTAGGATTCAATTTATTTTGAAACTTTGTTTTCATGGCTGTCATAATGGAAAAAGACACCTCATAGACACAAAAGTGCAAAAAGAGCATTGTTGGCTATGCTGACTGAATCAAGATACTTTTCTTGAGTCTCATGCACCAATTATGCAAAGACTGCTGTTGAAATTCACCTGGTAGATTTCCATCTTCTCTGATGTCAATCAACTATTCTTTCAAGTAATCTAAAGGTGCTGAATTTGTATGTATTTTTCAAAAAAACAGGTCAAAACTCTCTAAAACTCTTCCTTTGGAAGATTTTTTTAGGTGAGTAGATTCTGTTTCCAAGTTTTGAAAGTTTTTAGATAAAGAGTTTTTATAGTCTCACACCTACTCATTACCAACAACAAAATCACGTAAAGATGAAAATATTTCCAAACATTCTTTGTTTTTCTTTCAAAATGGTCTCCCCCTGCTTTAAATTCTTCCTAAAAGTGATTAGTTTCTCTTTGTTCATGTATTACCTTTATCTTGAGGGGGCAGATGAAGTATGTAATTTATTTGAAGTTATCATGAAAGTGACATACTCCTGACAGCTGCTTGTCAGAACTGAAAAGATCAGCAAATCTGGGATATTTTGGTTCTTTTAAAAGAAAAAATGTTTAATTATGTTTCCATAACCAGCAAACCTCTAGGTTGCACAAAAACATCTTCATGGTCATTTCCATCTCATTGCAAAGTTGCTGCAAAGGTTCTAGTCTGAGGATTGTTTTTACAATATTGATAATATCTGTTGAACATAAATTGCAAACTTATTGTAATATACTGAACCTGAGCCATCAAGGAAGAACACGAGTGTCACCCCTGGGAGAAGTGGGGCTCCCATGTACCTCCATAACTTCCTGACATATGAATGCCTGACATACAGACCAAGCCATGGAAATAGTATCCAGTATTGACTGTATATTAAACATGAGTAAAGCCTAATTTCCTGTTTTAAATATAAAAAAAAAGAAGTTCTAATAATTTCTTCCTTTACTCCATTGGCTCATTCATTGCCATCATTGTGCACTTAGCATCAAAGTATACTTAAACACCCTACGCTGCAGAAGCAAAAAGGGCACTCGATGTTTTAGAGTTTGGTCTTTGGTGTTCTGGAGCAAAACAATAATAAATAAATGAACTGCCTTCTCTAAGTCATGTGAATTGACGGATATTGGGTTATTAACATTTATTTAATTGTTGAAGACAGAACAATAAATACCTGAGCATAAGCAATGGCTCCTAAATTAAGAACCATCTGAGCAAATGTAAAATGATATAATACATTAATTCCATTAATCCCAAATGTATAACTTTGAATGGCAACAGTAGGTAAGAGGCAGGATTTTAATAATTTTAACAAAATTGGAGGCTCTCAGAGAAGCACAATGAGTTATGTGGATTGAGGTTGAGGCTGAGCTCAGAGCTGAAGAGAGCTCCAGCACCTAGGACAGTGGGAATTCAAGTGAGCACCGGCAAGGAGAGGTCAGTGAGCTGAAAGGGAAGAACAGCAGCCTGACATCCAGATGTCAACTTGAGACGCGGACCCAAAGAAAGCTCCTTTCCTGAACTCAGGAGAAGTGAGACAGAGAACGCAGCCTGTGTCAGGAGATGCAGGAGGAGCACAAAAGAAGAGAGACCAGGGTCAGGCCTAGAGCCAGTGAGACCACCAGTGAGCAGGGAGAGGAAACCAGAAGAGCTGGGAAAGATCAAAATGAAGTCTTTCCCAGTGAAGGATCCAGAACTCCGCTAACAGCTCTGGGTGCTCCTGGTAAAGTGAGTTCTGTGATCACATGAGCTTGGGAGACACCACCTCCTTAATTCGCCACCCTCCTCCCCCTCCCCCACCAGCTTGGAGAGTCATAATACTCATTAGTACTCCAAATGTTTCAAGATATCTGCTTAACTCAGATTTCTCCAAATGCATCTGACCAAAGAAAGTTTAAAAAAAATCTTGCAAAACTTTGGTTCTGAGAATGAAATTTGGGGAATCCTGGACTAATTGATGCTTAAAGCGGTAACAAGGCAGAGGGGCAGGTGGGAGGCAGCTTTTACACGTTACGCTTCTTGTGTGTACTGCTCGTGTCCTGAAATGCCCTCACCTTAATGAGAGTAGCATTTCTCTGCAAGTCTTGAGGACTAAAGTGGCTTCAGGGACGGTAGGACTTTCCCTTGAGGGGCCTCTTCTCTTACCCTGCAGGTACACTCTGGTGTGACCCCTGTTGGAGGCAGTGTCTCAAGAAGTGAATTGGGCACCATCAATAACCACAGCTACATGTGAGAGACCCTGGAAACCTGGGGAGTCAGCAGACTGGGAGGCATGGCCAACGGCGGCCGCCTGCTCTGCTCTCTGCAGCAGCTCTGGGCACCAAAAACCAGGGTCCTGACATGCCTCAGAGGAGACAGATGTGAGTTTATGAAGGATTGGAAGTAAAAAATATTATGGGTGGGGTTTTAAAAAATGAAATGTAGACACCATTCTACTAGACCAGCATACTGAAAATAATAAAGATGAAAGCTAAGATTTATTGAGCTCTCATTATGTGCCAGGCACTGCACTAAAATTTTTATGTATGCTTTCTAATTTACTCATAACCACCCAGGCAGTGGGCACTGGCAATTGTTACTGTTAAGAAACCAGAACTATCCAGAGATTAAATAACTTGCCCAGCAGATAACCTGAGAAACATCAGCACCAGCTTGAAAACCTTTCTTTTCTTCTTTTTTTTCTTAAACATCTATTCATTTTTGAGAGACAGAGACAGAGACAAAGCATGAGTCGGGGAGGGGCAGAGAGCGAGGGAGGGAGACAGAATCTGCAGCAGGCTCCAGGCTCCCAGCTGTCAGCACAGAGTCCAACGAGAGGCTCGAACTCAGACAGCAAGATCATGACCTGAGTTGAAGTCGGATGCTTAACTGACTGAGCCACCCAGGCGCCCTTCAAAATCCTTTCTAAGGAGGACATACCTATTTCCACACATGCTTCTCCACCCCTTTGCTGTTGTGCATGACTTTAAATAAATATCCAGAGAGTCTCCCCCTCAACCATTATGCATTTCCTTAAAACGATGCCATCATCTTTGAGTCAGTTTCAAATTCATGTCTCCGTTGTCTATGTAAAATATTTGAAATGCACTTAAGAGACTCAGATCAGATAGAATTCTGCCATTTGTCATTTCTCCTTTTATATCTATACTGCATTTGGGAAAGTCAGGTAGCATCACTAATGCCAACTAGTCATCTTGAACAATGGCACAAATTAACATGCATCTATTTACTTTTGAAAATGTCTCATCAATATTCCAACTGAGTACATGGTTCACTTAAGTATCCAATATTCCCAGCCTCTCTTTCTGTGGAACTCAAGCTCGAGTCAATCAGTCTCACTGAACTGAACCACTTCCATTCTGAAGCCATCCCCAGAGGACAGAGCAGAGGGCTAGGATGGTGGGAGTCAGCTTCCTTCCACGCCTACGTGATTAAGAGGAGATGGGAACTGAGTGGTGCCCGCAGAATTGAGAACTGTCTTGGGAAACAACCCAAGATCCCTGGCCTCTACCCCAGAGTCCTCATGATACTCACCCAAATGCACCAGAGGAATGGGCCCTTCAGGCTGACCTCCTGTTCTCTACCCCACCCAAGCCCTAACTACACAAGAAAGCTGGGTTTCCAGGGTAATCCTCACGGTAGAACTATTCTGTTTCAATGTCCTTCAAGCTGGAGTCTGCTCCCACCTCATTCCTAACAGAGGCTCCCAGAACAGTGACTTCTTTCTGCTCTTTTCTATTCTGCACAGTGTCTGCACCTGTGCTAGGTGGGCATGCGGTGGGCACATGGTAAACACACATGGCGGGAGGAAGGAACCGGAGTGGTAGAGATGGAGCCCCTGGCCCTGTTTGCCCACGCTGTTGGAGTCTCCTCACATATGCTAAGTGGAATATTACAGGTGGCTGTCTTAAAATGGCACTTCGAGTGCCCCCCAAAGTCTTGGGATGCAGGCACCAAGTGGAGAGGATATGGGACCATCAGGGCAATTGCCAGAGACAGATGCTTGATGCAGCTCAGAATTAAGAGCTTCCAAGGCTTTTCTCTGGTCAGCTGCCCCTTGGATTGCCTAGACTTCCCCCCCACTCCACCCCTCCCTTATGCCGTGCTGCCCTACCCTTACATAGTAGCTCTTCTGCTGTTCCGGCCAGAGAGAAGGGGAACAAGCCATTCTCCATATTCCCTGCCAGTCCTGACAGATGAGGAACCGGAAGCGATTTCAGGTGCCCAGTCTGTGATCACCTCAAGGCCAGCGGACTGGACTCAAACACACTAAAGTTCCTCCCCCTGAGCAGAAGTAGAGCCCAGAGGAAAACCCACCCAGCCCCCCAGAGAGGCTGCACAGCTCTGTCCCTTCCCCTGGGGACAATACATGCTCTAAGAGTGTTGGCAATAATAACGATGATAATGGTGGAGACGACTCCCACAACTTGCTGAAAGCCTACTGCATGCTAGCCACTTTACATATATTACCTTTAATCCTAAAAGCCCTGAAAGGTAGTTATTATCATTTGCATTTTCCTCATGAAGAAATTAGAGCACAAAGTGCACGAGTGATTTGCTCCAGTGGCAGACCTGGTGAGTGCAAAAGACCAGGATGAAAACCCAAGTTCATGGCCTATCCATGACCACCCTGTGGTCTCCATCCCGCACTCATTTCTGTCTTCTGGTCACCCCGTCTGGGAAATGTCAGGCCACCATCATTTTTCCTCTCAGGGAGATTACTAAAAATCACATTCAGGTGTTCAAGACTTCATGCCTATATGAGTGACCATTTAGAAGCATGTCTGTTAGAAAAGGAGCGGGCTCCCCTGCCTACCCCCCTATGGGATGGGTTGACTGTGTCTAGGGTCCCATGTGCCCCCAGATGCTCTAGAATAAATCAAGGAAGCTCTTGTCCCAACCTGTATCAGGCAGGAAGTAAGGAAGAATAAGCCAAGGCACCTCTGTGTTCCTGCCATCGCATCTCCTGCCCTGATCAGACCCCAACCCTCAGCAAGCCCTTTCGCCTTCTTAGGCTTGTTTTGGCACCTGAGGAGCTTGGTGCATAACTTTCTGCTGGCAAGAGCAGCAGGTGAAGAGTGTCCCCAGCCCCCACAGAGAGCTCCATGTCCCTCATGGAGGAGCTGGAGAAGACACTGTAAGAGGAGCTGAGTTGGATTCTTACTCGGCTCCTTGACCAACTGGCTGTATGACACTGGACAAGCCATTAACTTCTCTGGTCCTCAGTCACTCTGGGATGAGGCAGCAGGAGAGGAGTGGACCCAATGTCTTGAGGGCTTTTCCAGTTCTGAGGTTTTGTGATGTGAGGGAGAAGCCAGGCTCCCGGAACCTAGTGAGTGTGGGCAGCTGGGGCAGGAAGTCATTTCTCCCATCTGGGTCCCTCCAGTTCCAGGACAGTAAAATAGAGATGTTCTGCTTTTATTGAGAAGGCAGTGAGAAGCAGGAGCATCTCAGTTATGACACGCTGGAACCTTTGGGATCAGCCCCAGATGAATGGGAAGGCTTCTGTCTGAGTGAAATTGGGTAGAACACTGCAATAGCCTTCCCCTTTTTTTGAGTGCCTGAGGTGGCTCTGGTTCCTGTCACTCACTCTCAGGTCGGTGCTTCAAGTTCCCTCTCCCAGGAGCTATCAGAACAGCCCGGTCTGGATGCCAGGAGCAAATGTCCAAATGGGCTTGTCATAGTGTCACCATCCAGACAGGAGCTGCAGCATACGGTTTGGTCCCCTGCAAGGGTGGGAGGAATGATGCCAGACGGCTGTGTCACCCACCGCACACGCACCTCACGTGAGACATCCTCTAAACTCAATGCCCAGAGTCAGAATCCCTCTTACAGAAATCTAGTAGGGGCAGAAACTATCTTCACAGCTTCACCTTATATGAGATCGGTGTTTTGCAAACATCCAAGATTGTCAGAATTTTCATTGGCTGCCCTCTGAACACCTCTGGGAGGCAGGCTGAGGATGGGAGGGACACTGAGGCACAGAGAAGTAGCAATGGCCCTTCATCACACAAGGAGTACCAGCAGAGGCACCGTCCAGTTAGGGGTTGCAGCCCCAAGTGGCTTGAGCCTGTCTGGGACCACATTACCACCTTCCCTTTAAACCGAACTTAACCATGAAAGACTCAACATGGTAAACATCCCAGCCACAAAGGGACCCTCTCACCAATTTCCTCACAATAGGCATACTTGACCAGCTCTGTTTCACAGCTCTGAGTGAAGAGCTTCTAAGGAAACATGAAGAACAGGAAAGGGGATAGGTCAACAGGCCTCCGTTCACCCCCTTTAACACCTATGCCTCTCTGGGAAGACTTCTCTGACCACTCTGTTTAAAATGGCGACTCTTGGGGCACCTCAGTGGTTCAGTTGGTTAAGCATCCAACTTTGGTTTAGGTCATGATCTCATGGTTCGTGAGTTCAAACCCCACATCAGGCTCTGTGCTGACAGCTTGGAGCCTGGAGCCTGCTTCAGATTCTGTGCCTCCCTATCTCTGCCCCTACCCTGCTCATGTGCGTGCTCTCTCTCTCTCAAAAATATATGGTATCTATCCTTCTCTACCTGACTTATTTCGCTTAGCATGACACCCTCAAGGTCCATCCACTTTGCTACAAATGGCCATATTTCATTCTTCCTCATTTCCATATAGTACTCCAGTGTATATATATATATATATATATATATATATATACATATATATATATATATATATACCACATCTTCTTGATCCACTCATCAGGTGATGGACATTTAGGCTCTTTCCATGATTTGGCTATTGTAGAAAGTGCCGCTATGAACACTGGGGTATATGTGTTCCTATTCTCTCTCTCAAAAATAAATAAACATTAAAAAAAATTGAAATGGCAACTCTTGCTCTGACTAGGTCTCCAGATCCCCTTTATCCCTCTCCATTTCCCTTTCCCCCTAACCTACTATGTGATTTATCTGTATGTTGATTGCTTCTTTGCTGAGTCCTCTTGCTAAAACTTCAAGCCCCTGCAGTCAAGGTGATTTATCTGTTTCTTTACTCTTGAAGCCCCAATGCCAAGGCTAGTGCCCAGCATGTGGCAGATGCCTAGCGAATATTTGTTGAGTGAACGAATGACTCAGCCCTAGGTAATATGTTATAAAAACAAGATGGCACTCGCTACTTGGCCACTGGATTATGCTGGAAGCAGCCAAGTAGAGCTGCCCCACCTGGTCCTGCCTTCCTAGTAACTCTAAGCAGCAGGCAGACCCACTTCCTGACCCATCTCCTCAGCCCCCACAGGCATCTTACTCTGGATGGCAGCCAGCACTATGAGTGTCACCAGCTCCTGTGAGTGTCCCCAGGCACCTGGAGGCAGACCCACTATCAACAGGAGTTGGTAAAACAAAGGACGCCATGAAAGATGGCTTGGACAACACACAACCCAAGTGTGACTCCCAAACAGAAATGTGTGTTGGAGGCCTCTGGCTTTCAGGCAGGGAGGAGCTGGTGTGAAATGGCTGAGATGCTGGATTTCCCACTTGCTCTGGAGCCTTTCAGAGAAGAGACTTGCCTTGCGTGGGGGACAGCTGCTTCCTCCCCAGCGGGGGGCTGCTCCAGGGTACCTGAGGACAGCCCTGCCTTCTCTTCTCTTCATCGATCTGCCTCGCTGACATTTTTTCTCACCTCCCTGCCATAGCTTTGGCAGGTTTTCATCACAGCAGTTTCAGTGTGTGTAGACATCCCCTCAGGGATACAGGAGTTGTGGTAAATACACACCATACACACACAGACGTGTACAAAGCAGGGAAAAAGCTGAAGGGAGACATGCAGATGGGGACCGACATGGGAGAAGACGTGCAGATGTGTGCACACGCGCGCACACACACGCATACCCTATGCATATACCCAGCAGCAGACTCACTGTAACACTCCAAGAGGAAATTTATAAAAAAAAGTGAAAGTCTTTTGGGGGAAGAAATAAAGAGGAAATCACATATTCCCAACAGCAGTAACAATATCCTTACTTAGAATTATTCAATTTGCAAATAATCCTAATAGGTTGGATGTGCGCTCACTTCTAGATGCTAAGCCAAGCTCTTCCTACAGGTGTTATCTCCTTTATCTTCATCGGTGCCTAGGAGATCAATGCCCTTTATTGCATTCCCATTTCACAGGTCACAAACAGGTGCGGCCTCTCTCCCAGTGCATCAGCTACCACCTTCCACTCCCCACTCCAGGGAAGCCCTTCTGCACCCCCAGAATCACCAAGTCGTGTTCCCATCTCATGACTTTTGTGCCTGCTGTTCCTTCTGCCTGGATGATGCTTGGTCCCTAGTCACCTCCTGCCACTTCACTTTATCCTTCTCTCAGCCTGAAAGTTCCCTTCTTGGGAGGCTTTCTCGGACAACCTTCCCAAAGGAGCATCCCCCACCACGTTCCTGGCCACCACTTCATTCCCACGGAGTCTGTTAAATTTTTCATTTTATTTGCCATTATCTTACATATATCATTCATTCATTTACTCATTCATGGTCTGTCTCTCTACCTAAAATATAAGCACTATCAGGGCAGGGATTTTGTCTATCTTGTTCCCCACTGAATCTCTAGTATCTAGAAAGTGCCCAACTCATAGTAGGCGCTCAATATTTGTTAATATTGAATGAATAAATGAGGTTGTGAGAGAGTTAGTAACTTGTCTATCATCTCAGAACCAGGAATTATATAGCATTTGTATGCACACTCACACATGCACACACACACACACACTGCATTTTCTACCTCTACTATTATACCATCCTTACCTTTTCCAACCCTCTAATCCACATGGTAAGTGGCTCTCCTGACAACCAGTCACCCCTCATCTTTAGGGGATTTCCAAAAGTCACCCAATTAACATAAATTCAGTTGTGGTTGGAAGGGGCTTATTACGAATAACAAGAGACCCCTTTCACTTTCTTGGCTCCCAAAGATTTCAGAAACTGAGGACAAGAGACCAAATATTACAACAAAAGATTCTCTCATTGTTCTTATCACTCAGGAAATTCCAAGGGTCTTGGTAACTCAGTGCGAGAAATAAGGATGAAGACCAAATATATGTTTCTTATTGTGTCACAATATCACAATTAGGCATATTATATGTGTCTAGCACATCAGATCTACAATACTACTATCTAAGAGAAGGTTAAAGTAGGCTATTTAGGTTTTTATAATCTTTTTTTAAAGGTTTTATTTATTTTGAGAGAGAAAGAGAGAGAGAGAGAAAGTGAGCGAGCGAGCATACACACGAGTAGGGGAGGAACAAAGAGAGAGGGAGAGAGAATCCCAAGAAGGCTCTGCACTGTCAGTGCAGGGCCTGATGTGGGGCTCAAATGGGATGCTTAACCGACTGAGGTGGCCTAGGCTTTTAGGTTTAACAGTAGGTTTACTTAAATAAAAACACAAAGCAAAAAATAGTTCAGGACAGGGCAAGAGTTATGGCAGTGATAAACAAATGATGGAAGTTTGGGAGATACTTTCTTTGTCTGAAGTGTAGTCTTTTAATTACACATATAAGTTTGACTTGGAAATTAAGATAAGTAATAAATAAATAATAAATAATAATTAAAAATATTTTAATGTTTATTTATTTTTGAAGGCGAGAGAGAAGAGCGTGAACAGGAGAGGGGCAGAGAGAGAGAGGGAGACACAGAATCGGAAGCAGGCTCCAGGCTCTGAGCTGTCAGCACAGATCCCAGTGGGGGACTCAAACCCACAAACTGTGAGATCATGACCTGAGCCGAAGTCAGATGCTTAACCAACTGAGCCACCCAGGCACTCCAGTCCTTCCCTTTTCCAATTCTGGGTCACTGATGACAGTGGGGATTCAATTAATCATTCATTCATTCATTCATCTAATAAATAATTATCAAGTGCCTATTAGGTGAGGTTTAGACACACAAAGAAGACACAGGGCTGCCCTCAAACTGCCGATAGTCTGGTAAGAGAGAAAGACAAGGAGAGAAAGACAGCCCAGTGTAAGAAGAGCTACCAAAGAGGTGTCTAGAGCAATCACCCACTGTGGAGTGTAACAGCAGAACTAAGTTTTGAGGAACAAGACAGAATTACTCAGATGAGAAAGAAAAGTGCCCTACAAGCAGAGCAGACATCATTGCTGAGCATATACAGACTAACCTGTAGACTCAGGTGTCCTGACACAATGTGGCTGAGACCAACCTGCCAGCAGATAGAGGCTGGAGTGTCCCCAATGGATTTACCAGGCTGCTCTTGTCACAAACTCCACTTGGTACCTGCAGTCAATAAAGCAGGCTCTGGGTTCTTGATGTGCCTTCCCCCGGGACCGAATCCCTGTTCCCTGCCTACCTTGGCCTTGACCTGAACTCCTATGCTCCATACATGATAGATCACCCAGAATCTTGACGTCACCGAATTCCTGACTTCAAGCACAGCCAATGTCCAGACACTCCTGTTGCAATGTCATAACAATAAGAGGCTCCATTTATCAAGCCCTTACTCCATGCCAGGCTTGGTTCATGCTTGTTATACACGTGATGTCATTTGATTCTTGGAACACTATTGGGTGTTATTATTAGCTCCATATAATGGTTGAGAACACGGAGTTGTAAAGAGGTTAAGGAATGTACCTGAGATCATACTTAGTAAATGGTGGAGCTAAGGTTCATGCTCAGATATTCTGACACCAAAGCCTGTGCACTTAACTGTGCTATACTACTTCTCTCTACAAAGAATGTGCAAAACCACCGGATACCGGTGTTGGGCCCAGCTGGGATTTTATTTTGATGGAAGGCTACCCTCCATCTCTGTGAGGAACTGTCCCAGAATGGATGAATGCCCCAGCCTCATCCATTCCTGCCTTCCTTTCTTTCCCAATAATCCAGAGCTCCCAGCGTACCTCATGCTCCAAGCCTGGGTGGGCACTGACCCCTCTCAGGGGAGCAGATTTGGACAAGGAGCTCCAAATCTCAACTCAGTGATCAGAGAGGGCTCCACCCAGCTTATACTTTCCATTTTTGGAAGTTCCCAAAGCTCCAGGTTCAGAAATCCTGGCTTTTACATTAAGGCAAGAAATCCTGAAGTACTTAATGCCTTGTAGAGGTATTGAGTCTTCTCCAAAGGATCCAAGGAAAGCTGCTTCCCCTAAGTGTCTAGGACCTCAAAGGTAGGCAGGGAGTAAGGAATATGAGCCCCATCAGAAAAGGTACTCAAAGGTACCTAGGGAGGGAGGGAGTGTGGGCCACATTGGGAAAGAGCAAGGAATGAAAGCAAAGAAGCAGCCTCATACCCCATCCTGGCTCCTGGGGTAAAATGTTCTTCTGTGGGCCCCACACCAGACAATTCCCAAGCCACAGCTGCCTCAATGAGGGCACCACAATGGGTCCCAGTGTGGTTGAGTAGGGAGTCCCACACCAAGAGAAGATGTCATCAAGCTCTTGGGGAGGGTGGGGCTGCTGTAGGCTGCCAAGGCATAATGCACAAGCCCTGTGGGTGGCATAATGTAGTATTCATGTCCTTCACTGTGCAGAGAGGGGACAGGCAGAACAATCCAGACTCTGTCGGCAAGGTCCTCTGGGGAGTTCAGGCCTTGCTAATGAAGATGAATAAAGAGATGGGATCTGCCCCTGATGGCTGCTGCCTTTGTCACATACATATTCATGGGCTGGAGGGACAGCTCCTGGGAATGACCCATCCTACATAGAGATGAGAGAGGCAAGGTATGGCAGTGCTAACCCACTCTTGGGGCGGGTGTGTCTCGCGGGGTGGAACACTCTAGGCTGTGCGCTCCAGGATATACTCTTAAATATATGACATTTTCAAGGTGCTATTTATTCTTTTGCCTGCTGCAGACATATCAGTCCTCGTATAAGCTCAAGGACCCTTGAAGAACTTACATAGTACTCAGCTGAATTCCAGAAACAGTCCCAGCTTTGTTGCTTTCTACTCAGTGTCAGTTAACAGTAATCCCTGCACCACCCTATGTTCTGCCTGGCTTGGCCTCATGGAAGATGCTGGAACTTCATTCTGGAGTTGTAGGTATACACAAGAAGGCTCAGACCACCTGCTATATCATCTCACCTCACACACACAGACTCTGTCTTTTGAATCTTTGTCCATTTGACTGTTCTATGATATTCCCTCAACCAAGATTTTTGGGCAGCAAATCCTTGCCTGTCATAGACCTCCAGGGTCCAGGAAGGTGAGCTTGGCAGTAGATTATGCTTTGTGTAAGGAAATCTAGACAAAAAACTCGAGCATCTGTACTATGTTTCTTCAAAAGAGAGTAAATGTTGGCCCTGAATCTATACTCACCATCCCTTTGAAGTTAGTGGATTTGTTCTAGACTCCCAGGTGTTTTGATATTTTAAATGTTTTATCCCCTGTTTCAGTGCACTCAGCCTCAGTCCCCAGGCAGCTGACCAAAAGGATACACACTGAGTCGAATAAATCAAATCTTCTCTCTGCAGCTGGCATCCTGTAGGTTTCTACCGAGCCGCAGGTTAGCATTTAGCTGCAAGACAAATGTCTAACAGAGTCCAAGAGCCTTACCTGCCTTTCTGACATGATGTAGAGTTGCTCGTGGTCCTTGGAGAAGGCCATATCCCGGAGGACTGGGCCAGGGTCGACCACCTGCACAGTCTCATACTGGAGGGCACTGCCCCTGGGCCCATCTACCCGGATCTACGGAGAAAAGGAAAAGGAGAGATGATGTGAGTTCAGATCCTATAAGTCAAACTACAGCCCAGAGACCCTCCCAACAGTTAAAGGAGAGGCAGCGAGCTCTCCTTCCACAGTCCCCAGATGCCAGGCTCTGAGGAGCTTGAGTGATAGAAACCCACCATGGGCTTCCTGCTGGGAATGGCAAAGAGAAGGAAAGCAGGGAGAGCAAACCAGGCTCCACAAAGCATCTGGTGTTATCCTCTCTGGCCACCTCTGCCTCAGATTTAAGTCTTTGAGGCCTAGTTTGTACATTTTTGGAGAAAAGGATGGGGTTGATATTGGGGAGTGGGGGCTGGGGATTGGGTGAATAATGGATAATTGAACCTGCCGCAGACCATGCAATAGAACAGCAATATGATTTACTACATTTGTTCTCAGAAAATAAATTGGGGGTAAAGATGTGGGCTGATTCTTTGAAACTGCTACCCAAATATCATTGCCATACCTTTGAGGGGAACCAGGCAAGGGGCTAACCTTAGAAGTTTCACATTGAGTGGGCTACTTCTGGCCATTAAACCATTGGCTTATGCTTCAGGCTTTAGAGGTGATGTAGGTCCTAGAGGTTCTATTTATGTCCCAAAGGAAGGGGATGTGAGCATTCCAGGAAAATGCGTATTGGGCATGAGTCATCTCCAAATTTCCAAGAATATTTAGCATAGTAGATCACCCCTGGGCCATCGGCAGACCTTCCTGGAACTGCTTAGACAATGTGGCGACAACCAGGAGAGACTTTTGCCCACATTCCCCCATAGTGGAGGACAAATCTATAAAGACAGGGACTTCCCAACCCTACATGATGCTCATCTGACCCTGGGTGCTGGCCCAGGCCTCCAGCATCAGAATCATCACAAATCTGGGCTCATAGATTCAACACAATCACTACCCAGCACTAATAATGTTCCTCACCTAGTTGGGACCAATGGAACATGGAAAGGGGAGGGGAAGAGTGGAGGGAGACAGGGAGAGGCAATAGCTAGGCGATCACCAAATTTGATCAGATACCATTTGTATATGACTCTGTAAGTTACCCACAATGTAATTTTAGAGATTTCAATAACAAAACTAAAGAAAAAAATTATATTCCATATATTCCTATTATGCCCTCTGACTTAAATTTTTAATATTTAATTTTTAACCATTCAAGAGATCAAAGAGAAGAGAAGTTATTCAGAGGAACCAAATTACAGAAGGGACACCACACTAATGTCAACTGATGACATCAATTCATCTGAAAGGCTGCTGCTTCTCGTTTCTGTTGAATTCACCCAATTCTGACACTAGGTTATTTTGTGATTTATGTGTTTGATTTTAGGTTTGTTCCAGGCTCTGTTTATTTGTTTTCCTCTTAAGCACTGTTTTTAAGCCCTTCCTACACATCAGGCACTGAGAAATGGTTTTGTACATAATTTCTTATTGGTGTAATCCTCTCAGTCCTGTGGGCTTAGTGGTCATTTGTCTTGACTTGCATGGCCCCTCCAGCATCCATTCCACCCTCTCTTACCTTTGGGGCAAGACTGAACCCACCCCCTTCTTCCCAGGGGTGCACCCTGATGGGCACAAGCAAATCAGTTTAATCTCATTCTGTTGCCACAGTGATTGAAAGAAAGCAACCCCACGCCAGTCAACATGTGCACTCAGAGCAAAGCAGGGCAAGACAGTGTTTTGTGATCAGGGAACAGAGAGTTTCTCCTCATCCTCAATAGGGTCAAAGAAACAGTTAGCTCCCAGAACTGTGGGCAGTCGTCTTGTAATAAAGAGGGGAGTTGAAACCAGGGAACGTATGGAGGTGGAAAAAAATTGACATCCCCGAGCCACTGAATCCAAATGACTCCAAAGCCTGCCCTATGTCAGGACTTTCTAGTTACTCAAGTTATTTCCTCATTGTTAAAGGAACAAAGGGGCTTTCTGCAACATCAAAAGTCCTACATGATATACTGATATAAGAGATGAGGAAAATGAAGCAGAGGTACACAAAACAATTAGCCTGAGATATAAAATCCGGGGATAGAATGCAAATCCAGTTCAACTCTGAAGTCCATGGTTTTCCTATCATCCATTACATGAGATCTTGTTCCTTGATGGGTTTCATGTTTACTCCCTGGCGGGGGTGGGGGTGGGGGTGGGGGGATGCCACCAAAATAAAGGCAGGGGGCTGAGGTCAGCGTCTGTTTCTCGTCTACACAATTCCAGTGGTTTTCACCAGTCATTCCTGATTTTGATGCTGAAGTACTTGAGCTTGACAAATATTTATTTTAAAAATGGAGAAATAAATGAAGTTAAACCTCCTCTTTGCTGATTTCCCATTAAGCTCATGAAAACAAAAAGAAAACAAAAAACTGATAAAGGAATTAAAGAAAATACTTTTAGCTCTGAAAATCCAAATGCCTCAGATTCCAATAGCCCTCCTGCTTCTGTACCCACCCCCACACCACCAGATGTCCATCCTGGCCAGGTCCTTCCTTAATCTGAATGAAATGAGAGTTCATGCAAAACCAATTGGGATTACCACCCAAGTCTGACCGTGTGGCGATGGCCTTGGCCCCCAGCCCAGCCAGGCTTCATCCCCAGCTGTGAGTCAACTGTGGAGCAGCAGACAAGAGTGACAAAAGTGATACTGAGCACCCTGGCTTGTCTCCAGCCCCCTCAGTCTGCCGGCAGGAGCAGGCTCCCCTAGGTAACGCTGCTAGATATGAGTCCCATCCAGTGCCCATGTTCTAATCCCCAAGGGAAATTGGATTCAGTGTCTGAACAACCTTCTTTATCATTGGGCCCCCTACTCCCTGCTCTTTAGTGCAAGGTGAGGGGCTGGATATAGGTAGACATCAGAGGAAGTCAGGTGAGCAGGGGCAGGGAGAGAGGGGTGGACCAGGGATCACCGAGGGCAAGTTTTCATGAGCTTCCCCAGGGAGAGAGGATGGGGTTATGGTGCCCCCTTCCACACTCCACCTGGGTGGGAAATCAGCAATTGGAAAGGCAGGGTCCATCTCCCCACACCCCTCCCCAGTCCACTACTTGTTTCAGAAAACAGAAAGGAAAGCATTCATTCATCCCCCTGCTGAAAGAATCTCACACAGATCTTGGAAAAAAGGAGTTTGTGGTAGGATTTGCTGAATGATGGACAGTCATAAAATTGAGGTAGGATGACCCAGCTATGGGCTCCCTTGGTATCCCATAAACAACAGCAACAAGAACTGTTATTAACTGAGTGGCTAATGTGTGTCAGGTCTCATGCTAGCCTTTATTAACTTCTCATTTAAGCCACAGAACTCTGTGAAATAGCATTGACATTGTTCCATTTACAGGTGAGATACAGAGCGGTTTAGTAACTTGTTCATGGGCACACATCTCGTGAATGGCATGGCCTTGCCCCATACCAAGGTCTGACTGATTCTGTCCATGCCTCCTTGTGTTTACATACTACACCAGCATACGTTGACTGGGTTCTTTAGGTTATATAAAACTGCACCCCTTCAAGAAGTGAAAGCAGTTGGCACTAAATGAACAGCACCCGAGAATGCTGGAGGACCCATCTCTGTATGCGCTACAGTTCTTTTGGGAGAGAATCATGCACATGAATGAAGAAGATGCTGTTGTAAATTTTCAAATAATGATCCTTTATATTTTCGTTTTATACCTTGCACAGCATTCTTAAATAACATTGTCTCACCGGATGGTTATAAGATTTTTATGATGTTGACTACTAGCACAATAATCCTCATTTTACTGATGAAGAAACTGAGATCGGAGCTGTCCTGTGCATTGCCCAGGTCAGTGACAAACCAGCGACAGCAGGCTCTAGAACTCAGGTCTTCCGATTC
>PISW01010726.1:0-47061 GCA_004023785.1 Mungos mungo
ATTTGCTCTTGCAATCGCTCTATTTTATTTGTTAGCTCTTTTTCATTATCAATATTTTCACTTTCACTGTCTGACAACTCATCATCAGAAACTCTTTTTGTAGTTCCCCAAGTAGGGAATATGTTACCCATAATGCCCAATTGTTTTACCTAGAGATATGGCGCAAGACAAAGGTTCACTCACACGTACACACCGAAAGCTATTATTTTTTCTCCGCAGAGGTTTTGGAGAAAAGGACTGAGGAGAACACTTAGAATACTTTACTCCCTGTGCTCTGAGGGTCTCTATTTAGATTATTTGTTTAATTTTGCTGTAAAATTACGGAAAAAACTCCAGCCGTGACCTGCTCGCTCGCAGGTGGCTTATCACACGAATCGTGAACTGCGTGGACGCCTGTAGGTGGCTATTATACAAATCGTGAACTGCGCGGACGCCTGTAGGTGGCTATTATACGAATCGTGAACTGCGCGGACGCCCGCGAAGTTGATTCTTTTAAGCTCTTTTGAACTCCGGCGCATGGACCCAACGCGAGATTTCGCGCGGGTTGGCCTTTTTAAAATTTTTACAGCGCGCGAACCAGGTAGACTGGTCGGCTTTATTTAATTCCCCAGCAAGTGGGCCGACGCGAGATTCACGTGGCCGTCTGATTTTACCTCTTAGCGTTCTCCATTGGATCCCTTCTTAGCTCCGCGTTGGGTCGCCAATTGTAGTAAGCTACAGCCAGGCCCCGGTGCGCCTGGCTAATGTACACGCCTCAATCACGGGTTCTTCACCTGAGGGAGGGAAATAGGGAACTCGCAGAGTAAAGACAACGACACTCACGGTTTTCTCGGTCAGTCGAAGAGAGCGAGTTTATTCGAAATGCGTCAATATATATGCTTTTAGGGTGGAGATATTCAAATAGCTGGCCTACGTAGCAGTAGGTGAATAGAGTCGAAAATGCATAGTCAATGAAACGCCCCGACATTGCCTTAGCGATATGGGGGGCGGGGGAGCAGCTAAAATGCGGTATTTGATCTTTTGTGTGCTTCTGCCCTTCTGCGTCTGCCTCCACGGGACAGGCGCCAGCTGGAAGGCTTGGTCTCCGACAATAATAAAATACTTATTAAAAATTAAACATAGACCTAAACAAAATAGCTAACAGTATAAAATTCATTAGAAAACAGAGAAAAAAGTCATTTTACTTTGAGACAGCTTTTTAAGATGTAACAAAAAGTATGAAACAGCAAAGCAAAAAAGATAAGTTGGAGTTTATGAAAACTTAAAGTGCTTTTCAAAATTTTATTATGGAAATGGAAAAAAAACACAGATTAGAAGAAAAGGTCTCAAATAGATCTGACAATTATATCTGACAAAGGACTTGCATCCATGATATGTAAAGAATATTAGTAATAAAAAAGAATTTTATAATTCAATAATAATACAACCTATATAAAATGGGCAGAACTGCAGAATATTAAAACAGACACTTCACAAAAGAAGATATATAGATAGCTAATAAACACTAGAAAATATGTCCCAAGCTTCAGTAGTCAAGAAAGTACAAATTAAAATTATAATGTGATAGCATTGCAATTCCCTTTGATAGTTCCTTATAAAGTTAACAATATTACACCTACAACCAACAATTTTAGTTCTAGATATTTACCCCCAAAGAAACAAAGAACTATACCAAAGATGTTCATGGTAAAGATGTTCATGGAACTTTTATGCATAATAGCCCCAAATTAGAACCAAAATGTCCATCAACAGATAAATGTATAAACAGTGATATTACCTTACAGTGGAATAGCACTCAGCAATACAAAGAACTAATGGATGTGTCAACATTGATAAATTTCAATGAGATTAGGCTGGGAAAAGGAGCCAACCCCAAGAACATAGAGTTCTGTGATCCCAATTAATGAAAGAAAAGACATCTAATCTAGTGATAGGAAACAGATCATTGGTTGCTTAGGAGTGGAGGGTGAGGATTCAATGGGTAGAGGAACAAAGGAATGTTTTAGTGTGATGGAATGTTTATATTTAGATTATGAAAGCATTTACAACGCTGAATAAATATTTAATAAATTCATCAAAATGTACAAAAAATGCATACACTTTATATTTTACAAATTACATGTCAGTACAGTTGATTTGAAAGATCATAGGGAACTTTGGATCCCCAGTATATTATGAAGCCCAGTGCCAAGTGGCTTGTTGGCCTTACTACTTGGGTATTTATTCCTCCCCCCCCCCACTTCCCTATTTGGCTTTGTGACCTTGGCTTTGGGCAAGTCAGTTCTCCTTTATGTTCTTCACTTTCCTCATTTGTGAAAGGTGCATAATGATAGTAATTACCTACAATCCATTTTCAAAGCATTTTCTGAGTTAATCTATGTCAATCACAGATTTTCCAAAGAAAGGAGTGTTTGAGTGATGCTTCTAGTAATTTGTTTTTATATTCTATGTTTTGGTGAAAAAAATGCATACAGTTTTTCAAAAATAAGTGTGGTGTAGTCTGATCTTTGGCATATTTTCCCAATGTTTTTATATTATTTGGCTATGAATCGCCCCCCCCCACCTCCTAGTACTGTTTTATTACATCCCATGATTTTGGTGTATTGTCTTTTCACTGTCTGTAAGTATTTTCTTAACCGACTGAGCCATCCAGGCACCCAGTCTGTAAGTATTTTCTAATTTTCCTTGTGATTTCTTCTTTGTTCTGTTGTTTGTTTAAGAGAATGTTGTTTAATTTCCAATGTTGTTTGACTTTCCTGTTTTCCTTATGTTACTGATTTCTCACTTCATCCTGCTCTGGTTATAGAGGAGCCTCATACGATACCTTTCTTTTTAAATCTATTGAGATTTCATTTTTATCCTAACATTAGGTCTCTCCTGAAGAATACCTCATGTGCACTTGAGACAAATGTGTATTCTGTTTAGTACAGTGTTCTGTAATTGTTAGGTCTAGTTAGTTTATTGTGTCCTAGAAATGTTTGTTAGATCTAGTTGGTTTATTTTGTTATATAAGTCCTCTGTTTCCTTATTTATCTTATGTCTGGTTTTATCCATTATTGACAGATATTGAAATCTCTCTGTTGTAGAAATATATGTTTCTCCCTCGATTCTGCCTATTTTTGCTTCTTATATTTTGATCTGTTATTATGTGTGTAATTGTTTGCAATTGTTAGATCTTCTTGCTCTCTTAAAACCTTTCATTAATATATAATGTATTTTGTGCCAAGTCTTTTTTGATTTAAAGTCTGTATTGTCTGATAGTATAGGTATCCCTGCTCTCTTTTGGTTACTGTTTGCATAGAATATATTTTCTATCCGTGCACTATCAACTAATTTGTATCTTTGGATCTAAAGTCTCAGGTAGATAGCATAGAGTTAGATCAAGGGTTTTTTTTTTTTTTTTTAACCATTCTTCCAGTCTCTCATGATTGGAGAGTGCAATCCATTTACATTTAATTACTGAAAAAGAGGAATTACTTCTTTTTTACTTCTGTTCATTTTGCTGTATGTTGTCTATATGACTTGTATGTTTTTGTCCCTCATTTTCCACATTCCTCTTTTTTGTTTTTTAGACTGTATTTGTTTTAGTGAAACATTTAAATTACCTTCTCATTTCCTTTTGTGCATATTCAAGAGCTATTTCTTTGTAGTTACCATGGGAATTACATTTAACTTCCTAATGTTATTGCACTCTATCAGCTTAACTTCAGTAATATGCAAAAGTTCTTGCCTCTATACAGCTCCATCCCTAACCCCTTCCATTTATTGATATCACAAAATTACATCATTGTGGAGACATTGTGTCTCCAAAACCATTAATAAGGGTTTTTTATGCATTAGTCTCAAATTATGTAGAAAACAAAAAGTAGAGCTATTAGCCAAAATTATACTACTTTCTATACTTGTCTGTATATTTATCTTTACCAAAAGTCTCTATTCTTTATATGATTTTCAGTTACTATCTGGTCTCATTTAAACTTGAAGGACTTCCTTTAGCATTTCTTGCAGGGAGGTCTAGTTGTTACAAACTTTTATTATCAGCTTTGGTTTATCTGGAAATGCCTTATTTTCTGCCTCATTATTAAAGAATGATTTTGACAGATATAGGAGTCTTGATTGGCAGTTTTATTTTTTCCTTCAGTGCTTTGAATATTATCAACTCCTACTGGCATCCAAAGTTTCTGATGAGAAATCTGCTTATTGTCTTACTGGGATTCCTTGTATAGGATGGTTTCCTTCTCTCTTGCTGCTTTCAAGATTCTCTCTTTGGCTTTCAAACGTTTGATTATACTTTGCCTCAGCGTGAGTCTTTGACTTTATCCTGATTGGGGTTTGGTGAGCTTTTGGAATGTTTATATTCATGTTTTTCCATCAAACTTGGGAAATTTTTAAGTTAATATTTCTCTAAATGTTTCTGCCCCTTTCTCTTTCTCTTTTCCTTCTCAGACTCCCACAGTGCGTATGCTGCTCCACTTCACGGTGTCCACAGGTCCCTTAGGCCCTGGTCACTTTTCTTAAATATGTTTTCTTTCTGTTTCTCAGACTCTTATTTCAAATCCATAGATTCTTCTGCCTACTTAAATATGCTTTTGAATCCTCTGTTGAATTCATTTCAGCTAGACTTAAGGTCTAAAATTTCTTTTTGGTTCCTTTTTATGTTTTCTGTCTCTTTATTAATAATTCCATTTTGACTTTTTTTTCCTGATTTTGTGCATGTTTTCTTTCAGCTCCTCGAGCATCTTTAAGACATTGTTTTACATCTTTGTCTAGTATAGGGGCTCCTGGGTGGCTTAGTAGGTTACGTGTTGGACTTCATCTCAGGTCATGATCTCGCAGTTCATGAGTTCGAGCCCCATGTCCAGCTCTGTGCTGACAGCTCAAAGCCTGGGGCCTGCTTCTGTGTTTCCCTCTCTCTCTGCCCCTCCTGCACTCAAGCTCTGTCTCTCTCTCTCAAAAATAAACATTAAAAAAATTTTTTTTAATATTTGTTAGTATAACCACCAACCAAGCTTTTTAGAAACAAATTCTGTTGGTTTAGTTTTTCCTTTGAATGGACAATACTTTCTTGTTTGTTTGTTTTTTAATGCCTTGTAACTTTTGTTGTTGGAGACTAGAGATCTGTGTCCTATAATGTAGCAACTCTAGAAACCAGAGTCTCTTTTTTCCTTCAGGGTTTGCTGTTTTACCTATTTATAAATTGTTGTAGGGTTTCTTTTCAACAATTTATGTTGTATGAACTTAAGATCTTCTCAGGTCTTTTCTGAGACTGCTCTTTTCCCTGGCCATTTATGGTGATTTTCTAAATTTCCATACATAAGTGGTTGCTTTTGAATGTCCTACTCCTTAAATGTCTGGTTACAAAAAATGAGGGGGAAAAAATAAATGAAGGTGGAAGAAAAAGGTGCTGGCCATATAAATCTCCTAGTAGTTTCTTCAGATGGGGGGAAGGGCATATAACAGTGGAGGTGGGGTTTGCAAAAATGGCTGTTCTTCTGTGTGTCTGCACCTCTGAGATCAAAACCAGCAATTAGCAATCAAAATACAGGTCCCCAGTATTTGGATGACAGCATTCTTACTGCCCACCCTGAACCTACAAGGTGCATGCAGACTGCTCCAGGAACACATTCGTGGTTGCCCGCAGTGGACAGGTCTAAGCTTTCCCCTGGAAGTTACAGTTCTTCAGTAGACTCCCTAGAGTTTCAAAATAATGACATCAGAAGATTCTATTAGCATAATTGTTCTCTAGGCAGGGAGACAGATTCCTGGTCCTGCTGAATCGTACCTTCTTTCCTCTAGCCCCACCTCTTTTTCATGTTACTTAAATTTAGTATGGTTAATAATTTACTTAAGGGACATGTTTTTATTTTCTTGCTATAACAGCATTTTTAGGCATGGTCAGCCCTATTGCTTACTTCTGGATATTCTCCAGTTTGTGACGTGAAAATTTTCAGAGCTAAGTCAATATCCTCAATCACTGGAAAGCCAAGTATATTGTTTCTAAGAAGGGAAAACCATTCGGTCATCCATTTGATATATGATTTAGGTTGTAAGTACTTTAACTTATCCACAACATTTTTCTTTAAGCTCTGGGAAAAATTTGTAATTGTGTTGTATAGCTTTCCTACCCCACTATCTGGTAATCTTGCTGTCAGTTAATAGTGATTTCACTCTACCTTGTGTGTCCCATTTAGACTATTTATAAAACTTAATCATCGACCCTCTCATGTTTATTTTTCTAATCAGATAGAGCTTTCAAGTGCCATTCCTTTCTGTAAAAGGGCTGTGTAGTGATAGTAAACCAAAGACCCCTATGAATGTCTGAGAGCCATTGGGTGGAACAACTCATGATGAAAATTTAGTACCTTTTATTTTTTCACAAATCACCATAGCTAATTAAGATTAGTACCTTCAATTTTGCTATTGGCTTGTATTAATCAAAATTAATCCACTGCCTGAAATCAGTATGTTCCATTTCAAACCCAAATAGTAGGGAAATGCAAAGATAAGTATTACTGAGTAATGTGACTCAGAATTAATATGGCTGTTGTAATGGCACTCAAACTTTTGTGTTTGTTTTTTTCATGTATTTTGTGTGTTGGACAACTTTGGCAGTTCGGTGAAGACAATGGTCCCTCTTAATAAAGTTTTTAAGTGCATAAAATATTTCACAATGAAAACCTAATGTGCTAAAAGAAGGCAATCATAAGTATTTTTAAGGATAGATTTATAGTAGTAGTAATAAATGTGGGCTTAATGCATCATATATCAAAGTCTAGTGTCAGATTTATTAAATATAATTTCAAAGTAGATATGAACAAGGTATTTTTAAATATATGCTATGTAATATATGAGAATATTTGTGATTTCCCTTGGTAGCAGCCATGGATCCTCTAATACTACTGAGATTTGTTAGTCACGTTTATAAATGAAGAAATAAGTAGTTTCAATTACATTAAAGATGTAATTTTGAGTGACATAAACAAGATGAAAGGACAGGTGGTTTCCAGCATCAGTCCCTCTCACAGAAAGACAGAATAACAACTACTCGTAGACAAGATACTGGTATGGAAATTCCATAACCCAGAGGTGAGACTGAAGCACCCCCTTGGGCCACAGAGAAAGAAAAGGACCCATTAGAAAGGTGAGAGGAGCAGTTTCCCTTTGACCACATCACCCCTTCCCCATACTGTCCTTGCTCCTTGCCTGGAGCTTTCTGCTGAGCCTATAGATTCTCCAGTGAGGAAAAAAAAGAGCGCAGGGTGGGTAGGCAGCATCCCCAGGATTCCAAGACACTTCCCAAGAAGCTCACTTGGGTCTCCCTTTACAGGAATCACTGGAGGAGTCACTGGGTCTGGGTCACTAGGAATCAAACATGAAGAAAGGCACCAGGGCTTATAGAACCAGTAAGATCTTGGGAAATCATGTGCCTGTTGGCTGTGATGCCTTAGCCAAGATACCAGGCAGTGGTTCTGCCCATTTGCAAAACTGAACTGGTGACTCCATCTGCCCAGGGAGCTCACTTTGGCAGTTCTGCCTATCTTGGTCTTCAGCCAATGGGACACACTCCTATAGAGCCCATTATATGGTCCCACCAAGCCAGAAGTAATATAGTAGCCCCGCCCAATTGCTGAGGATAATCTCCAGCCCCACCTGATCAGATGCCTAAATAGTAAACCCAGGCAGACTTACAGCCCAGCCTACAACTTCACCTAGCTGTGGATCCCAGTCTATGATCTCACCCAATTCCTGAATTTAGCCTGCAACCTCATCAAGTATCCTAGCCAGTTATGCCACTCAA
Source organism: Mungos mungo (assembly GCA_004023785.1). Taxonomy (NCBI): domain Eukaryota; kingdom Metazoa; phylum Chordata; class Mammalia; order Carnivora; family Herpestidae; genus Mungos; species Mungos mungo. The sequence goes on from PISW01010726.1 coordinate 7,799, forward strand.
TTCCAGAGCATAACCTGCAGTCCCATCCTGACCAGAAAGCCTAGACAGTGACCCAGCCTGACTGTAGAGCATGGCCTCCAGCTCCACCCAACTGCAGGGTATAGCTAGAGGTCCTCCAAACCAGGGAACCTATCAGTAGCTTTATCTAACAGCCTGTTCGATTGCAGAGCCAAGCCTGTGGCCATGCCCAATTTCAGGATACAACCAGCAACACCATCTATCTGGTACCACAGCCTGAGGACCCATCCAACCAAGAGGAATTGCAAAGAGAGTCTGCAACCTTACATAATCAGAGTCCAAGAAACAGCAATGCAGCCTGCAAACACACTCACTCAGAGGTAATTGTAGAGGATAACTAGTAGCCATGCCTGACCATGGAACAGAGCCAGCAGTCCCACTTGAACACAGAGCACAACCAGGAACACACCCTACTACAGGGCCTAGCCAGCACCTTCTCCCCACCTCAGGGTGTAGATAGTGAACTTTCCCAGGTAGAGACCTTGACAGCAACCCCACTTGCCCACAGACACTATTACCTAACCCAGTCAGAGCCCCAACCTGAGAAAACTAGTGAAAGTCTTACCCTGCAAAAGTTCACCTCTAAAGTCTGGAAGAGGAAACAACTTCCCCAAGTGTGCAGAAACTAACACAAAAGTATAAGAATTACAAAAAATGAGGTAAACATAACACTACCAAAGAAACTATAAAGCTCCAATAACTAACCTTAAAGAAATGGAGATCTATTAGGATGCCTGGGTGGCTCAGTTGGTTGAGTGTCCGGCTTCGGCTCAGGTCATGATCTCACAGTTCGTGGGTTCAAGCCCCGCATCGGGCTCTGTGCTGACAGCTCAGAGCCTGAATCCTGCTTCAGATTCTGTATCTCCCTCTCTCTCTGACCCTCCCCTACTCACACTATCTCTCTCTGTCTCTCAAAGATAAATAAAAAACATACCAAAAAAAAAAAAAAAGAAAAGAAAAGAAAAGAAATGGAGATCTGTGAATTGTCAAGGAATTCCAAATAATCCTCTTAAAGTAGTTCACTGAACCACAAGAACATGCAGATAGACAACTAAATGAAACTAGGAAAACAATACATAAACAAAATAAGGTAAACAAAGAAACAGCAAACAAACATCAGATTCTATTGGTGAAGAATGTTAACAGTGACTGTTCTGAAGAACTAAATAGTTACAACCGAAGACTCAACCAAGCAGAGGAAAGAATCAGTGAAATACTTGAAAGTATCTAGTCATAGGAGAAAAAAGATTTTAAAAGAGTAAAGAAAGTCTAGAGGATAACATGAAACAAAACAATATTTCATTATGAAGATCTGAGGAAGAGAAAAAAGAATCTATGTAAAAATGGCTGAAAACTTCCAAAACATGGGGAGAGAATGGTTACACAGATTTGAAACTCAGAAGTCCCCAAATAGGTTGAATTTTAAAAGGGCTACACCAATACATAATTGTCAAAAGTAAGGAAAAAAAAAAGATTAAAGGTTGGGGGGGGTGGGAAATGCAGCTCGTTACAGAAAGAGAGCCCCCTTAAAACTATCAGCAGATTGCACAGCAAAAATCTTTCAGGCCAGAGGACAAAATGGGAAAAGCCTGACTCAGAGGTGACCTCATTGAGCTGCACACTCCACATGGATCTGTTCTCTGCTAGGACTTTATATTACTGCAGTAATAATGGTTTCTTATTTATCCTTAGGACTGTCTGTCAGAGCTGAAGCATTCCAGTGGTACAGACAAGCACTTAGTTCTGTTGATGTTCTTTTATTAAATGTTTATTTTTGAGAAAGAGAGAGAGACTGAGTGTGAGCAGGGGAGGGGCAAAGAGAGGAGACACAGAATCTGAAGCAGGCTCCAGGCTCCAAGCTGTTAGCACAAAGGCCAACATGGGTTTCGAACTCACAAACCACAAGATCATTACCTGAGCCAAAGTTGGATGCTTAAGCAGCTGAGCCACCTAGGCACCCTTAAGTGCTTGTGTTCTAAGTATTTGGGGGGAAGAATGATTTCTTTTGACAAGTTAATACAGGGATACCTATTTGTATGCCTCCAATGAAAAACAGAAGTCTACCCCAACTAAGATTATAATGGTAGACTTACTACAGTGGTGTAGGTCAGAAATAAGGAATACTGAAGCACTGAAAGACTAGCATCACTGAGAAGCCATGACCATTCTAAGTCCCAAAGGGGCAAAGGATGGAAACCAATGTTACCAGAGCCCAATAAGGGATGCTCTCATGGAGGAGAGACCATCTCCTAGGAGGTATCATCACTACCAGAATTGTGGCACTGAATTACTGGTGCCTCCCTTAGGAGAACCCAACCAGATGCTATCTGTAGGTTAGCCCAGCTGGGCACAAAGAACATGAAGAGAAGGTCTGGGTGGAGCCAAGGGATAATAAGCAGCACAGTGAATTTTTATTTCTATAAATTCCTATGTAAAGTCTCATTATTAGAAATAAACGTGTTGTACTAGTTGGGGGGAAAAGTCAGGCCAGAAGAGAATGGAATGATATTTAAAAACTTGGGTGAGGGGGACACCTGGGTGGCTCAGTCAATTGAGTATCTGACATCAGCTCAGGTCATGATCTTAGAGCTCATGAGTTCAAGCCCTGCATTGAGCTCCCTGCTGTTAGTGCAGAACCCACTTCAGATCTTCCGTTCTGTGCTGTCTCTGCCCCTTCCCCACCTGTGCTCTCTCTCTCTCTCTCAGAAATAACTAAATCTTTTTTTTAAAAAAATTGGGCAAGGAGGGGTTCCTGGGTGGCCCAAGTCAGTTGAGTGTCTGACTTCAGCTCAGGTAATGTTTTCACGATTTGTAAGTTTGAGCCCCACATTGGGCTTGCTGCTGTCAGCTCAGAGCCTGCCTCAGATCCTCTGTTCCCTCTTTCCCTGTCCTGTTCCTGTTCATCCTCACTCACTCCCTCTCAAAAGTTTAAAGTAAGCTTTGTATTTATTTATTTTTAAATTTTTAATGTTTATTTTTGAGAGAGAGAGAGAGACAGAGTGCAAGCTGGGGAGGAGCAGAGACAGAGGGAGACACAGAATCCAAAGCAGGCTCCAGGCTCTGAGCTGTCAGCACAGAGCCTTATGCAGGGCTTGAACCTACAAATCGTGAGATCATGACCTGAGCTGAAGTTGGACACTTAGCCAACTGAGCCACCCAAGTGCCCCTAAACATTTTAAAACATTGGGGTGAGGAGACTCTCAACCATGAATGCTATACCCAACAAAGTTTTTCTTCAGGAATGGAGATACTTTCCCAAACAAATAAAGGCTGAAGAATTTCACCACCATCAAATTGATCTTACAAGAAATGCTAGAGGTCTTCAAGCTAAAATGAGAAGATGCTAATTGTAACATAAAAACAGGAGTAAAACTCACCAGTAATGATATATATATAGTCAAAGTCAAATTCTCCACTATTGTAATGTTGGTTCACAAATCACTTTCAACTCTAGCTTAAAAAATAAGCATAATAAAGGTAACCAGGACTATAATAATTTATTATTGGAAACACTGTATTTTAAGAATGTCAGTTTTAACAACCATAACCTAAAGTGTGAGGGAGGAAGAACAAAGTATAGAGTTTCTATACGCTATTAAAGTTATCAGCTTAAAATAGGGTGTTATAACAAAGATAATTTTTGTAAGCCTTATTCCTTTGTGTAATCACAAGGAAAAACCAATAGTAGATATACAAAAGATTAGGATAAAGGAATCAAAGCATAGCACCACAAGAAATCATCAAAATACAAAAGAAAACAGCAAGAGAGGAAGAAAGGAACACCAAAACAGGAAACAATTAACAAAATGGTTATACTAAGTCCTTACTGATCACTAATTACTTTAAGTATAAATGGATTAAAAACAAGATCTAACAAAGGCACCTGGGGGGTGCAGTTGGTTAAGTGTCTGACTTCCGGCTATGTCATGATCTCTCCAATTCCCAAGTTCCAACCCATTTCTGATTCTGTGCCTCCTTCTCTCCTTGTTTCAGATTCTTTGTCTCTCTCCTTCTCTCTCTCTCCTTCTCTCTCTCTCTCTCTCTCTCACTCTCTGCCCCTCCCCCACTTACACTCTGTCTCTCTCAAAAATAAACATTTAAAAAAATAATAAGTAAAATAATAAATAAAAGATCCAACAATGTACTGCCTACAAGAGACTTCAACATTAAGGACACAGGCTGAAAGTGAAAGGATGGAAAATGATATTTCATCCAAATGGTAACCAAAAGAGAATTGGGGTAGTTAGACAAAATAGACTTTAAACTGGTCAAAAGAGATAAAGTTATTATGTAATGATAAAGGAGTCAATTCTTCAAGAAGATACTATAGTTGTGAATATTTATTCACCCATCATTGGAGCAATGAAATATATAAAGCAAATACTAACAGAACTAAAAAAAAAAAAAAAACAACGTAGCAATACAGTAATAGTAAGGGATTTTAACAGCACACTTTCAACAATGGATAGATAGTCCAAACAGAAATCAATAAAGAAACTGGATTCAAACAATACTATAGACCAAATGGGCCTTTCCATACTACCCAAAGAGGAGCCCATAATGTGTTGTTCTGTCATAACTTAGAGGAAAACATTTATAATGTCCAGAGCCCTTGATATCCTGCGAATGAAAGAGGAGGATTCCTCAAATACCTTGCAGAAGGAATGCACTTAGGTGACAACTAACCTTGACTTTCAAATGGAACAGTACATGTACAAGAGGAAAAGTAATGGCATCCACATCATAAATCTGAAAACAACCTGGGAGAAGCTTCTGATGGCTGTCAGTTCCATCCAGGTCAGTGGGTCGGTGGATCGTCGCATGTCCCTGAGGAGGGAGTGAGAATAGGGAGGCAGGAGGCACAGAGAGTGGAGGCAAGACAATTGTTTCTGATCAAGCCCCAGTTTATTGAGAAAATACCCACACCTATATAGGGTTCAGGGTGGGAAGCTGACCTAGGTTGGTTGCTAGGAAACAGGGTCAAGTGATTTTTAGAAAAAGGAGAAACTGAAACTGAAATTTCAAACACAGCATCTAGAGGATCGGTAAGAGAGCCCAGACTTGCAGGCTGCAACGCTGGGCAGGGAAGCAATTGACACCACTTAAGCCTAAATGCGGTTGATCTTTTGTTCTACTGGCTTCTCCAGCCTGGCCGTCTCCAATCCCTGAATCGGGAATCGCACTTCCCTAGCCGATCTTTGTAATTCAGGTAGCTCCCCTCAGGGAGTGACATTTCCTGCCTGTAAGCTGCCAATTGGCTGAATCTTTGCAGCTTCCACAGGTCCTCCTTTTTTAATTATTTCAAAAAGGGCTTCTTCCAGAATATGGTAGTATAGGCAAGGAAAGGACTGTGCCTCTCTTAGGTTGGAGGCCTGCCAATCCTTCTTACCCGTCATGGGCACACCCAGAAGCCTGTGTCTGAGTAGCCTGTCTTAGGTTGATAGGATGGTAAGGCCTCTCTTACCCATCATTGGCTAGCCAGCCCGTGCCTCTTGCCATAATATAGTTTTTCCATCAGCCTCCTGATCAGCTTATGATAATGGACCTAGGTAGGCTGCACCTATTTGCTGCCTTAGGAGAGCCATGACCTTATTGAATAGAACAGGGCTCAAGGGCACCAAGATCAATAAACCCTCAATAGGTCTTAAAAACGGGAGGAGATAGGGTAAAAGTCCATGAAACCCACGAGGAAAGGACTGTCGATGAGTTCCTTCCTCCTCTTCTCCAGATCCTCCTGAAGCTGCTTAATCTTATTTCTCCAACCATCCAGAGAAGGTGTCACCGTTTCCCAAACATAGTTCCTAAAAGAAAGGACAAAGATTTCTCTCAAGCAGATTTTTTTCTCCCTGGAAGACTGAGTATTATGATCAATTTGTTTTACTAGTCTCTCCAGCAACCATCTGGCTGCATCCGCTTTTTGTGAGTAGATGCACACTGCTCCTCGTCCCCAGATTAAGACTGGGTCCGGACCATGCCATTTATTATCCAAGGGATCCTTCCAAAGCACAGTAGCAAAAGTTTTTTGCGTCTCATTTTGCCAGAGACGTTCAACAGCTGAGCGTCCTTCTTTATCCAAAGTTAAAAAATTTAAAATAAAGAGTGAATGGTGTAAAAGATTTCTGGGAGATTCCTTGATGGGGTACCATTTCCCCCTTTTATTTTTTCAAGGGTATTTTTTAAGGATAGATTGCCTGTTCTACTATACCTTGTCCTTGTGGGTTATAAGGAATCCCAGTGATGTGTTTAATGTGTAACTGTTGACAGAATTTAGAGAACACGGTCCCAGTATATCTGGGTCCATTGTCAGTTTTTATTTGTTTTGGGATTCGTAACACTGATATGGCAGAAAGCATGTGTGCTACGACGTGCTTTCCTGCTTCCCCAGTTTGTAAGGTAGCATATAGGAAGCCGCTGTAGGTATCAACATTCACATGGACATACTTTAGATTTCCAAACTCTAAAATGAGTGTTACATCCATTTGCCAGATGGCATTGGGCACTAGTCCTCAAGGATTTACTCCCAAATGAGGAACAGGTAAATGCACAACACAAGAAGGGCACTGTTTTACTATCTGTCGTGCCTGTTCACGGGAAATCTTGAACATAATTCTTAAGGTACGGGCACTGAGATGATGGGTAGCGTGAGCTCTTGAGGCTGCTTCTAGTCCTATATCCTGGGGAAGTATGATATTATAGATTTCTTTTGTGGCTGAATCAGCCTTTTGATTGCCTAAAGACAGAAGACCCGGAAGGCCAGTGTGGGCCCTTAAATGACCAATGAAGAAAGGATCTTTTCTTTTATGAATTAAAGACTGAAGTTGCATAAAAAGACGAGCGGCCCCAGAACTCCGTTTAATTTGGGCTGCAGTTTCTAGTAAGGGTACAGAGTTAGCTATATAAGCACTGTCTGTGTATAAATTAAAAGGTTTATCATGAAAAGCGGAAAAGACCGCAATAACTGCATGTAGCTCCACAAGTTGAGCAGAAGTGGACAGGGTGGGAAAGCTTATGACTTGATCCTCAAAAGTATAAGCCGCAATGCCAGTAGAGGATCCGTCAGTAAAAACTACTAAGGCCTGTGATAGTGGCTATCAAGAGGTTTTTGTTGGAAATATAAATTAAAGAAATGTAGGAGTTTATTAGGTGGATAATGATTGTCTAACCTACCTAAAAAGGAAGCACATGCAATAGGCCAGCAATCAGTAGTCCGAAAAAGCCAGTCAAGCTGACCTTTTGAATAGGGTTGTATGATGGAATCAGGCTCCTTGCCAAAGTACTTCACACTTTGTTCTCTCCCTAGAACAGTGAGGTCAGCCACAGCCAGATAGTAAGGATAGATAACCTTCGCAGGTGAGGAGGGAAGATGCACCTACATAACGGGGTTATTTTGCCAGAAAACTGCTGTAGGAGTAAGAGAGGTTTTGCAAATAATAAGCACGAGGGGTTGATCATAATCTATGGCAGTGACAAACTGGGAGTGGATGGCTTCTTCCACAATTTTTAATGCTTGACAGCCCTCACTAGTGAGAGATCTAGGAGATTTGGGATCTGTGTCCCCCTGGAGTATGTCAAACAAAGGTTTGAGCTGTCCAGTGGTGAGCCTAAGATAAGGCCTAATCCAATTTATATCTCCTAGTAATTTTTGGAAGTCGTTGAGTGTCTGCAGGGTGTCTAACCTGAGCTCCAATTTTTGAGTAGTAATATGGGCTCCTGAAATCTGAAAACCCAGATAAGTGTAGGGGTCTTGTAACTGCACCTTTTCATGGGCTATATGCAGCCCGTGAGCTTGCAGGGATGATTGTAAGTCATCAAGGCATTTTAGCACCTGTTGGCCATCTCTCCCTGCCAGAAGAATGTCATCCATATAATGTACAATATACAATTCCCTCCAAACATCGCGTACCTTTTGTATGGCCAGTGCTACAAATTTTTGACACAAGGTGGGGCTATTAGCCATGCCCTGAGGTAAAACCTTCCATTGATATCTTTTCATGGGCTCTTTAAAATTAACAGAGGGCACACTAAAAGCTCTTGGTCATCAGGGTGGAGGGGGATGGTAAAGAAACCGTCTTTAAGATCTATGATAATTTTATAGTGCCCTAGAGGTATAGCCACAGGAGAAGGAAGCCCTGGCTGGAGCGTTCCCATGAGGACCATTGTTTTGTTTACTGCCCTAAGGTCCTGCAATAATCTCCATTTACCTGATTTCTTTTTTTATGACATATATAAGGGTATTCCAAGGAGAATTACTCTCTACTATGCGTCCAGCAGCTAACTGCTCCTGCACTAGCTGATGCGCTGCTTGTAGCTTTTCAACAGATAAAGACCACTGATCAACCCATACAGGGTCATTAGATTTCCAAGTGATCTTATTTGCATGGGGTACAGGAATGTCAATGGCCACTAGGGTAAATTTCCCAAGTCTTCTCTTTGACGGTTATTTTGCACCTCAATAGGTTGGGTAATTCCTTTTTCATTCTTTCCTAGTCCCTTTCCCAGCTTAAATCCCTGAGTTAGCATCTGTGCTGTAACTAACTCATTTGGACTACACATAATGATACCCATTTGAGTTAAAAGGTCTCACCCCCACAAATTGACAGGTAACTCTTGAATAACAAAAGGTTGAATGTTTCCCTGATTTCCCTCCGCATCCTGCCAGCGCAGTAACCTTGTGCTTTTCTCTGGGTTTTTACTTTGCCCTATGCCTTTAAGGTTGGTTAAGGTAGGGGATAAGGGCCATTGTGAAGGCCAGGCCTCTTTTTTAATAATGGTGACGTCTGCTCCTGTGTCTATTAGGCCTTGAAATTCTTTACCATCAAGCCAGAGTGTAAGCATGGGTTTTTGGGCGTTAACAGGCTGTACCAAATAAGCATCAGAGGAGCCAAACCCTTGGGCTTCTCAGCTCGAGTTTTTAATTGAATTGCCAGAAACAGGAAAGGGCAGCAAGAGTAATTGCGCGATGTGCTGTCCTGAGGGTACTGTAGTAATCACCCGAGGAGAGGAGGCCATAATTTTTATTTCTCCTGTAAAGTCGTTGTCTATCACTCCAGGATAGACATGTAGCCCTCTAACTGTAGCACTACTGCATCCCAAAAGCAAACCAAAAGTTTTAGGGGGTAAGGGACTATAAATCCCAGTGGGTAGGATTTGGACCTCCATCTCAGGGGTTAATACTGTGTGGGTGGTGGAACAGAGGTCCAGTCCTGCGCTTCCTGGTGTAGCTCTGTAGAGGTTTGAAACGGATTGTTTGTGGGAACAAACTTGATTGCCCCAAAAGTTTGTTTGGGTTTTGGGGCCTGGGGTTGGCCCCATTTCCCTTTTCCCTGCAGGGGTGATAATGGGTTACCCTGGGAGTCTGTCTCTGATCTACAATCTTTAGCCCAGTGTCGGCCTCTCTGACATCGAGGACACAATCTAGGAGCACCGTTATGATCATTGGGCCGCTTGTTGGATTGACAGTCTTTGGCAAGGTGACCTTCTCTACCACAGTTGAAACACTTACCCTTCTTTTGTTGATCTAACAGCTCTTTGACAGAAAACCCCTGCAGGGTTGCAGCCATTGCCAATTCCTGCTGATAAGCAGAGCCGATATCAGAACACAATCTAAAATAACCAGAGAGATCTGTCTTTTTTTTTATAGGGTCTAATGGCCGCCTGACATGCGGAATTTGCATTTTCTTTTTTTTTTTTTAATTTTTAATGTCTTTATTTTGAGAGACAGAGGCAGAGAGCAAGCTGGGGAGGGGCAGAGAGAGAGAGAGAGAGACAGAATCTGAAGCAGGCTCCAGGCTCTGAGCTGTGAGCACAGAGCCTGATGCGGGGCTCAAACCCACGGACTGTGAGATCATGACCTGAGTTAAAGTCAGATGCTTAACCGACTGAGCCACCCAGGCGACCCTGAATTTGCATTTTCATATGCAAGTTGTTTAACAAATTCAGAGCTAGCATCGGCATTACCAAGAATACGGCCCGCTGCCGTAAGAAGCCAATGGACAAAGTCGGCGAAAGGTTCATCAGGACCTTGTTTAATGTTAGTTAAGGAGGAACTGAGATCCCCTTTGACTGGCAACTTTCTCCAGGCTCTAGTCCCAGCCGCTTGTATTCGAGCAAACAAGCCGGCATCATATCGCACCTGTATATCACTGCTGGCATAATCTCCCTCCCCCGTCAGCATCTCCAAGTTCCAGCCATTATTTGCCTGCGCATTACGCCGAGCAGTCTCCTTACAGGATTCAACATATTCTGATTTCCATAACAGATAATCCCCTCCAGATAAGGAGGCCCGAGCAAGAGTATATCAATCACTAGGGGTGAGCCAATTCTCAGCCACTGATTCCACGATCACCATAGTATACGGCGCCATAGCCCCGTACTGCGCTACAGCAGTCTTGAGCTCCTTAATGACCTTAAAGTCAAAACCTGAATGGTGTCTCCACGCCTGTCCCTGGGCATCAGTGGTCTCAATAACTGGAAATGCCTCAGGGTACTCAATGTCTATTAGGGGGCCGGCAGCCGGAGGATATTTGAGAGCTGCCCCTCGTCTTGGGGGTTGGGGCGTTTGCTGTGAAGGCGCGACGGTAGATTCCCTTTTGCCAACCTTAAGTTTTTCTAATAGTGATATCAACTCTTGGTGTTCTTCCTCTAATTTTATCTGCTCTTACAATTGCTCTATTTTATCTAATAGATCCTTTTTAGGATCTATGACGGGGAAAGCTAAAGGAGGTGCTGAGGGTGGGGGCAAGACAAGCGTTTCTGACCAAGCCCCAGTTTATTGAGAAAATACCCACACCTATATAGGGTTCAGGGCAGGAAGCTGACCTAGGTTGGTTGCTAGGAAACAGGGTCAAGTGATTTTTAGAAAAAGGGGAAACTGAAACTGAAATTTCAAACACAGCATCTAAAGGATTGGTAAGAGAGCCCAGACTTGCAGGCTGCAACGCTGGGCAGGGGAGCAATTGACACCACTTAAGCCTAAATGCGGTTGATCTTTTGTTCTACTGGCTTCTCCAGTCTGGCCGTCTCCAATCCCTGAATCGGGAATAGCATTTCCCTAGCCAATCTTTGTAATTCGGGCAGCTCCCCTCAGGGAGTGACATTTCCTGCCTGTAAACTGCCGATCAGCTGAATCTTTGCAGCTTCCCACAGCTGGTAGTTTGTGCCATTGTTGCCATTGAAAACCCAGCTGATATCAGTGTCATTTCATCCAGGATCACTGGCCAGTGATCTGTGCTGAAGGTTATGCTACCACTGGAACTACTCTTCTTGCTGGCTGCTTCACTCCTGGAACTTTCACTAACCAGATACATGTAACGTTCTAGGAGCCAAGACTTCTGGTGGTTATTAATCCCATATAAGATCACCAACCTCTCACAGGGGCATGTTAACCTGCCTACCATTGCTCTTTATAACATAGACTTTCCTCTGCTCCATATGAATATTGCCATCCTATTGCAACAAAGAACAGAAGTCACTCAGTGTGTCTGATGTGGTCGATGCTAGCCTGAAAAGTACTATGCATGCTGAGCACAATCTCTCATGAACACTCATAGGAGGTCATACCTGATCTCTACTTACTCCAGAAATCCTGAAGGGATTAAAAAGGAAGAGCATGGTACTAAATACCAAGATGGCAGAGGAGAAGGGAGCTCTGTAAACTTCGTCCACTCCATCTATCGAACTGAGAAGGACATTACTCTTATCTGCAAGATTGGAAGGAGAAAATACAGACTCCAGAAAGAAGACAACCTCAAAAATGCCTGAGTGAGTGAGTGCGAACTGGGGAGATCAGAAAACAGGGGAGGTGGGAGCCCCAGCCCAACACAGGGAAAGCGCACAGAGCCCCTGAGACAAAGGGAAGAGAAAGAGAAACTGAACACGCTCATACTACTGTCTCCAGAGAAGAGATAAAGAACATTTAACCCCACACAGAGAGAAAAACTCTCACTCCATATATAACTGCTGGGCAGCGTGAATCCCTAATCCAGGTGGCACAAGCAAAAAAGGGGTCCCAACCCTGCGCGATCCTGGCAGGGAGTTGGTGGTGGCAGCGGCTACGGGAGCATTCACCTCATTTCCACAGCGCATCTCACCTGTGGCATTGGCCGCGTGAATCCCGAATCCTGGGTACCAACAGGAAAAAATAGCCCCCTCCCCTACGCAATCCTGGCAGGGAGTAGGCAGTGGCGGCCGCACACTTCAGCTGTGGCTGCAGCAGTGCACACCTCGTTTCCAGCAGTGCCCCATGCCTCAGGCAGCAGCAGCGCAAATCCCAGCCTGTGCCAAGAGAAACTGCTCCCTCCCCCTACGAGATCCTGGCTAAGAAGCCGGCTGCCAAAGCGAGTACATCTCATCTGTGGTAGCATTAAAGTGCATGGACTAGGATTTTGAAGTGAGGTGGGCCTGGAAAATACAGCTTGGTTCAGCCGCAGCACAAGGAGATCAGACTCAGAAGAGTGGCTTGCACACTTAGTTCCAGCAGAGCTTTGAGTGCCACCACTCTACTCTCCGCAATCACCAAGGCGGGGCCTCGGAGAGTGGCCCCCTAGACTTACCTACACTAAAGCATGTCTGTCCAAGAGGAGGAGCTGCTGCTTTTTTTGTACTTATTTATTATTATTATTACCTTTTTTACTTTTTACTTTTTTTTTTTTTTACTTTTTACTCTTTATTTTCCTTTTTCCTTTCTCCCTCTTTTTTTTCCTCTTGCCATCCAGATATATTCTCCCTTATCTCATTCTTATCACTCCCTTCAACTGGTTATATGCTGTTGGACTGTCAATTGTCCTTTGTTTCACGGCCCCCCATTATTTTTTTTTCTTCTCTTCTTTTCTTTTCTTTCCTCTCCCTTCCATTTCTTTTCTTCCTTTCCCCCTTTTAATTTGTTTGTTTGTTTTGTCTGTGTGTATGCATGCTTCTGTTCCCTGTGTGTTTGTCTGTCTGTTTTCCTTTTTAGGACTACCCCAAGAAAGAAGCCAAAATACACATGACAGAGAGTCCCAAATATCGCTGAGTGGGGAAATAAATAATCAAAGGCACAACAAGAGAAACTGAGAGACACGAATAAAAGAACACTTCCTGAAACGACAGGCCCTGGACAGTCAACGAGCCTCCTTTAACAGAGCAATACTAACAGGTGCACAGTGTAAAATGAGCTTTTAAAACTGACAAGAGAGAAAGCTAGCCAAAATGACAAAACAAAAAAACTCTCCCCTAAGTAAACTCCAGGAAGAAGTCACAGCCACAGAACTGCTCAAAACAGATCTAAACAACATAACTGAACAAGAACTATAACAATTGTCATAACATTAATTGCTGGGCTTGAAAAAAGCATCAGAGAAGTTACTGATACAATGACTAGGGACTTTCAAAATAGCTGTGACGAGTTTAAAAAAGCTATCAATGAGGTGAATAATAAAATGGAGATGGCCACCTCACATATTGAAGAGGCAGAAGGAAGAATAACTGAATTAGAAGACACAGTATAGCAAAAGAGGAAGACAGGAAAAAAAGAGAGAAACTCATCCAGGAGCAGGAAAGGAGAATTCGAGACCTGAGTGATACAATCAAACGGAACAACATCCATATCATAGGAATTCCTGAAGAGGAAGACAACATCCATATCATAGGAATTCCTGAAGAGGAAGACAGAGAGATGTCCTGAAGGGGTACTAGACCAAATTATAACTGATAATTTCCCAAATCTGGGGAAAGAAATAGACATTCAAATTCAAGAGGCACAAAGAATCCCCTTAAGATGTAACTTGAATCAATCTTTGGCATGACATATCATAGTGAAACTGGAAAAATATAAAGATAAAGAGAGAATGCTGAAAGCAGCTAGGGATAAAAGGGCCCTAACATACAAAGGGAAAACTATCAGAGTGGTTACAGACCTATCTCATGAAACTTGGCAGGCCAGGAAGGAATGGCAGGATATCTTGAATGTGATGAACAGAAAAAATATGCAGCCAAGAATCCTTTATCCAGCAAGCCTGTCATTCAAAATAGAAGGAGAGATAAACATGCTCCCAAATTAACAAAAATTGAGAGAATTCATGACTACCAAACCACTCGTACAAATTATCCTAACAGGGACTCTATGAGGGAAATGTTGCAAAGAATACATGGTACCAGAGACACCTGTCCAAACATGAACTCTACGGAGAACACAATGAATCTAAACCCACATTTTTCAATAATATCACTGAATGTAAATGGATTGAAGGCTTCAACCAAATGACACAGGGTAGCAGAATGTATCAAAAACCAAAATCCATCCATTTGCTATCTACAAGAGACACATTCTAGACCTGAAGACACGTTCAGATTGAAAGGAAAGGGATAGAGAAATATCTATAATGTGACTGAAAGCCAAAAGAAAGCTGGAGTAGCCATACTTATATTGGACAAACTGGACTTTAAAGTAAAGGCAGTAACAAAAGATGAAGAAGGATATTATATGATAATTACAGGATCTCTCCACGAGGAAGAGCTAACAATTATAAACATCTACGTGCCAAATTCAGGAACACCGAAATACATAAAACAATAATCACACACAGAGATAATCTTATTGATAAGAGTGTGCTAATTGCAGGGGACTTTAATACTCCACTGACAGTCATGGAGAGTTCAACCTAACAGAAAATCACTAAAGAAACAGTGGACCTGAACGACACATTGGAATGGATGGAATTGATAGATATATTTAGAACTCTGCATCCTGAAGTTAGGAAATTCACCTTCTTCTCGAGTGTGCATGGCACATTCTCCAAGATAGATCACATACTGGGGCTTAAAGCAGCCCTCCATAAATATAAATGAATTGAGATCATTCCAGGTACACTTTCAGATCACATTGCTACGAAACTTGAAATCGACCACAGAAAAAAGTCTGGAAAACCTCCAAATATGTGGAGGTTAAAAACCACCCTCCTGAAGAATGATTGGGCTAGTCAGGCAATTAGAGAAATTAAAAAACCTATGGAAACAAATGAAAACGAAAATACAACAATCCAAACTCTCTGGGATGCAGCAAAGGCAGTCCTAAGAGGAAAGTATATTGCAATCCAGACCTATTTCAACAAACTGGAAAAAGCGCAAATTCAAAATCTAACAGAACACCTAATGGAACTAGAAGGGGAGCAGCAAAAGCACCCCAAATCCAGCAGAAGAAAAGAAATAATAAAGATCAGGGCAGAAATAAACAATATAGAATCCAAAAAAAAAAAAAAACCAAAAAACTGTTGAGCAGATCAATGAAACCATGAGTTGGTTTGTTGAAAAAAATAAACAAAATTGATAAATCTCTAGCCAGGCTCCTAAGAAAGAAAAGAGAGAACATCCAAACAAACAAAACCATGAGTGATAATGGATCTATTACAACCAATCCCTTAGAAATACAAGCAATCATTAGAGATTACTATGAAAACCTATATGCCAACAAACAGGACAACCTAGAAGTAATGGACAAATTCCTAAACATACATGCACTACCAAAATTCAAACAAGAAGAGATAGAAAGCAGGAATAGACCAATAACCAGTGAAGAAATTGAATCTGTTATCTAAAATCTCCAAATGAATAAGAGCCCAGGCCTAGATTGATTCCCTGGGGAATTCTACCAGACATTTAAAGCAGTTCTAATACCCATCCTTCTCAAACTATTCCAAAAAATAGAAATAGAAGGAAAACTTCCAAACTCATTCTACGAAGCCAGCATCACCTTGATACCCAAACCAGAGACCCAGGAAAAAAAGAGAACTACAGACCAATATTCTTAATGAATACAAGTGCAAAAATACTGAACAAGGTACTAGCAAATAGAATTCAACAACATATAAAAAAAAGTATCAATCATGATCAAGTGAGATTCATTCCTGGGTTACAGGGCTGGTTCAATATTCGCAATTCCATCAATGTGATACATCACATTAACAAAAGAAAAGGTAAAAACCACATGTTTCTGTCA
Source organism: Mungos mungo (assembly GCA_004023785.1). Classification (NCBI taxonomy): domain Eukaryota; kingdom Metazoa; phylum Chordata; class Mammalia; order Carnivora; family Herpestidae; genus Mungos; species Mungos mungo. Next base: position 23,787 of record PISW01010726.1, read on the forward strand.
ATAGATGCAGAAAAAGCATTTGACAAAATACAGCACCTTTCTTATTAAAAACCCTTGAGAAAGTTGGAATAGAAGGAACTTACTTAGACATTATTAAAGTAATTTAGGAAAAGCCCACAGCTAATACCATCCTCAGAGGGGAAAAACTGAGAGTTTTCCCCTGATATCAGGAACACGACAGGGATGTCCACTCTCACCACTGTTACTTAACATACTGCTGGAAGTTCTAGCATCAGCAATCAGACAACAAAAGGAAATAAAAGGCATCAGAACCAGCAAAGAAGAAGTCAAACTTTCACTTTTCGCAGATGACATGATATTCTACATGGAAAATCCGATCGACTCCACCAGAAGCCTTCTAGAACTGATCAATAAATTCAGTAAAGTTGCAGGGTACAAAATCAATGTACAGAAATTGGTTGCATTCCTATGCATCAATAATGAAGCAGTGGAAAGAGAAATCAAGAAACTGATCTTATTCGCAACTGTACAAAAAACCATAAAATACCTAGGAATAAATCTAACCAAAGATGTAAAAGATCTGTATGATGAAAACTATAGAAAACATAAGAAAGAAATTGAAGAAGACACAAAGAAATGGAAAAACGTTCCATGCTCGTGGATTGGAAGAATAAATATTGTGAAATGTCATTACTACCCAAAGCAATCTACACATTTAATGCAATCCCCATCAAAATTGCACCAGCGTTCTTCTCAAAGCTAGAACAAGCTATCCTAATATTTGTATGGAACCACAAAAGACCCTGAATAGCCAAAGTAATATTGAAGAAGAAAACCAACACAGGAGGCATCACAATCTCAGAAATTAGCCTCTACTGCAAAGATCTGTCATCGTCAAGACGGTATGGTATTGGCACAAAAACAGACACATAGACCAATGGAATAGAATAGAGAACCCAGAACTGGGCCCACAAATGTAAGGCCAATTAATTTTTGACAAACCAGCAAAGAGTATCCAATGGAAAAAAGACTGCCTCTTTAGCAGGCGGTGCTGGGAGAACTGGACAGCAACATGCAGAAGAATGAAACTAGGCCACTTTCTACAACATACACAAAAATAAACTCAAAATGGATAAAGGACCTGAATGTGAGACAGGAAACCATCAAAACCCTCAAGGAGAGAGTAGGAAACAACCTCCTTGACCTCAATTGCAGGAATTTCCTACTCGACACATCCCCAAAGGCAAGGGAAATGAAAGCAAAAATGAACTATTGGGACCTCATCAAGATAAAAAGCTTCTGCACTGCAAAGGAAACAATCAAGAAAACTAATAGGCAACCGACACAATGGGAAAAGATAGTTGCAAATGACTAATTGGATAAAGGGCTAGTATCCAAAATCTAGAAGGAACTCACCAAACTCCACACCGAAAAAACAAATAACCCAGTGAAGAAATGGGCAGAAGACATAAACAGACACTTCTCCAAAGAGGACATTCAGATGGCCTACAGGCACATGAAACAATGCTCAACATCACTCATCATCAGGGAAACACAAATCAAAACCACATTGGGATACCACCTCACTCCAGTCAGAGTGGCTTAAATGAACAAATCAAGAGACTATAGATGCTGGTGAGGTTGTGAAGAGACAGGCACCCTCCTACACTGTTGGTGGGAATGTAAACTTGTGCAGCCGCTCTGGAAAACAGTGTGGAGGTTCCTCAAAAAACTATTCACTCCCTTATGACCCAGCAATAGCACTGCTAGGGATTTACCCAAGGGATACAGTAATGCTGATGCATAGGAGCACATGTACCCCAATGTTTATAGCAGCAATGTCAACAATAGCCAAAACATGGAAAGAGCATAAATGTCCATCACCTGATGAGTGGATCAAGAAGATGTGGTATATATACACAATGGAGTACTAAATGGCAATGAGAAAGAATGAAATATGGCCATTTGTAGGAAAGTGGATGGACCTTGAGGGTGTCATGCTAAGCGAAATAAGTAAGGCAGAGAAGGACAGATACCATATGTTTGCACTCATAGGTCTAACAGGAGAACAGGAGAAACCTAATGGAGGACCAAGGGGAAGGGAAGATGGAAAGAAAGTTGGGGAGAGAAAGGGATGCAAAACTTGAGAGACTATTGAATACTGAAAATGAATTGAGGGTTGAAGGGGAAGGGGGAGGAGGGAAAAGAGGTGATGGTGACGGAGGAGGGCACATGTGGGGAAGAGCACTGGGTGTTATACAGAAACCAATTTGACCATAAACTATTTTTTTTAAAATAAATAAAATCCTTAAAAAGAAAGAGAGAGAGACTATAGATGCTGGCGAGGTTGTGGAGAGACGGGCACCCTCCTACACTGTTGGTGGGAATGTAAACTGGTGCAGCCGCTCTGGAAAAGAGTATGAAGGCTCCTCAAAAAACTATCTGTAGAACTCCCCTCTGACCCAGCAATAGCACTGCTAGGGATTTATCCAAGGGATACATAAGTGCTGACACATAGGGGCACTAGTTCCCCAATGTTCATAGTGGCACTTTCTACAATAGCCAAATCATGGAAAAAGCCTAAATGTCCATCACCTGATGAGTGGATCAAGAAGATGTGGTGTGTGTGTATATATATATATATATATATATATATATATATATGTATGTATGTATATACAATGTAGTACTACACAGCATAGAGAAAGAATGAAATCTGGCCATTTGTAGGAAAGTGAATGGACCCTGATGGTGTCGTGCAAAGCAAAATAAGTCAGGCAGAGAAGGACAGATACCATATGTTTGCACTCATAGGTCTAACAGAAGAACAGGAGAAACATAATGGAGGACCATGGGGAGGGGAAGGGGGAAAGAGAGTTGGGGAGAGAGAGGGACGCAAAACCTAAGAGACTATTGAATACTGAAAACGAACTGAGGGTTGAAGGGGGAGGGGGAAGGGAAGTGGTGATAATGGAGGAGGGCACTTGTGGGGAGGAGCACTGGGTATTATATGGAAACCAATTTGACAATAAACTATTTTAAAAATATTTTAAAAATATATAAATAAATAGGAAGAGCATGCCGCAGCTGAAAAGGCTGTGACCAAGAAGAAATTTCTGGGTAAATAGACTGCTCCAGCTCTCGAATTTACTCAACCTAAGGTCACAGAATGGTCTGGAGGTGAACTCTGTGCCAATTCAGTAGTTCCTCTTAAATAATGCAGTGCTTAGCTGGCCACTGAAGACTGATCTATAGCTCCCACTGCTCTGGCCACTGAATGGGTAGGAACAACCACTTTCTTTTTATAAGCTATTCTTCTACAGACTCTCAAACAGAAAATGGAAATAAAGTTGATGGAAAAAGCATAGTTTCCAGATCAAATGGACCGGACAGATATATGCAGAACATTTTATCCAACAGCAAAAGAGTACACATTCTTCTCAAGCAAATGAACTTTAAAATATTCCCTTGGATACACCATATGTTAGGCAACAAAATTAACAAGTTCAAGAAGATATAAACCATATCAAGTACCTTTTCTGACCATAGTGGTATGAGACTAGAAATCAACACAGGAAGAAAATGAGAAAATTCACAAATAAGTAAAATAAGTAAAATAAGTAAAAATTAAAACAACACAGTCCTAAATAACTGATCAAGGAAGGTAAAAGGAAAATCAAAACATATCTCAAAACAAGTGATAATAGAAGGAAGATACACCAAAATTTCGGAGATGCAATAAAAGCAATTTCAAGAGGACTGTTTATAGCCAAAAGAGCTCCAATAAACCCAAACTTTCCACTTAAAGGAAATAGAAAAAGAAGGGAAAGAAAGACTAAGCCCAAATTTAGCAGAAGGAAAGAAATAAGAAAGTGCAGAAATAAGTGAAATAGAGAATAGAAAAATAACAGAAAAGATCAACAAAACTAAGAGCTGTTTTTTTGAAAAGATAAAATTGATAAACCTTTAACAGATTTTACAAAAGAAAGAGAATGGATACTCAAAGTCATAAATGAAAGGAAACATTACAATACCACTGAAACACAAAGGATCATTAAGAGAGTACTATGAAGAATTCTGTGCCAATAAGTTGGATAACCTAGAAGAGTAGGATAAATTCCAAGAAACATACAACCTACCAAGACTTAATCATGAAGAAAATACAAAAAAAAATGACAAAGAACAAGTAAGGAGATTGAGTCAGTACTCAAAAGCCTCCCAACAAAGAAAAGCCCAGAACCACATGGCTTTACTGGTGAATTTTACCAAATATTCAAAGAATTGACACCAGTATTTTTCATACTTATCCAAAAAGTTGAAGACCAATGAACATTTGCAAATTCATTTCTCAAGCCAGCATTATCCTAGTAGCCAAAACTAGATAAGGATTCCATAAGAAAAGAAAACTATAGGCAATATCCTGGATAAATACAAATGTTGAAGTTCTCAACAAAATCTTAGCAAACCAAGTTCAACTGTCCATTAAAATGATCATACACCATGATCAAGTTGAATTTTTCCCTAAAATGCAACAGATGTGAGATGATTCAACACAATCAATAAATGTGATATTCATTAATAAAATCAAAGGTAAAAAGTATGTGACCATCCCAAAGGATACAACAAAAACATCTGACAAAATTCAACATCCTTTCATGATAAAAACTCTCAACATAGGCGTAGTAGGAACATACCTTAACATAATAAAGGCCATATATACTACGCACAACATCATACTCAATGGTGAAAATTTGCAGTCTTTAAGGTCAAAACCAAGGCAAGGATGTCCACTCTAACCATGCCTATTCAACTTAGTACTGAAAATCCTAGCCAGAGCAAATAGGCAAGAAAAAAGAAATAAAGCATCTAATTCAAAAATGAAGTAAAATTGTCTCTATTTGCAGATGATATATTATACATAGAAAATCTTTAAAGACATCACCAAAATATGTAAAAACTAATTAGGTAAAGTTGCAGAATACAAATAAACATTAAAAAAATCCATTGTGTTTCCTTACACTAACAGTGAATTATCTGGAAAAAGAATAAAGAAAAAATCCTATTTATAATACCATCAACTAAAATACTTAGAAATAAATTTAATCCAGGTGAAAAATTTGTATACAACTGTCTGCTGAGTGACAGACTCTTGATTTCAGCTCAGGTTGTGACCTTGCAGTTCGGGAGATCAAGCCCCACATCAGGTTCTGCACTGACAGTGAGGAGCCTGCTTGGGTTTCTCTCTCTCCCTCTCTGCCCCTCCCCTACTTGTGCACTCACATACTCTCTCACAATAAATAAACCAAAAACCTATAAGATATTGCTGAAAGAAATGGAGGAAAACACAACTAAATGGGGGATATTATCTGTGTTTATAAACTGGAAGAATTAATATTTTTGAAATGGTATATAACCCAATGCCATTTTAGAGTCAATGCAATGACTATCAAAATCCTAATATCACTTTTTACATAAATGGACAAGCTATACTAAAATTTGTATGGAGTAACAAAAGACCCCAAATAGCCACAGTAATTTTAAGAACAAAGCATGAGGGCTCACACTTCCTGATTTCAAAATACCTTACAAAGCTATAATTATCAAAACAATATGGTACTGGCATAAAAGCATATAAAAAGACCGATAAAATAGATTGAGAGCCCAGAAATAAATGCATGCAGATGCAGTCAACTAATATTTGACAAAGGAGCCTAGAATACTCACTGCGAAAACAATATTCTCTTTAATAGTCTCTTGACATAGGTCTTGGCAACGATTTTTCTTGATGTGATACCAAAAGCACAAGCAACAAAAGCAAAATTCAACAAAAACTACATCAAATAAAAAGCTTCTGCACATGCATGTGCGCGCACACACACACACACACACACACACACACACAACACTTTCAGCAAGATGAAAAGGCAACCTATGAAATGGAACAAAATATTAGTAAACTATATATCTGATAATCAGTTAATATCCAAAACATGCAAGGAACTCCAACAAAATAATAATAATAATCCCATTTAAAAATGGGCAACAGACCTGAATAGACATTTTTCCATGGAAGATCTAACAAATAGGTAACAGTACATGAAAAGGTTCTCAACATCATGAATCATCAGGAAAATGCAAATCAGAACCACAATGAGCTATCACTTCATGCCTGTTAGAATGTCTATTATTAAAAAGAGAAAACAAGTGCTGCTCAGGATGTGGAGAAAAGGGACCCTTGCGCACTGTTGGTGAGAATGTAAACTGGCTCAGCCAGCCACTACTGAAAACAGTATGGAGAGTTCTCAAAAACTAACAATGGGGCGCCTGGGTGGCTCAGTCGGTTAAGCGTCCGGCTTCGGCTTAGGTCATGATCTCATGGTTTGTGGGTTCAAGCCCCGCGTCGGGCTCTGTGCTGACAGCTAGCTCAGAACCTAGAGCCTGCTTCAGATTCTGTATCTCCCTCTCTCTCTGACCCTCCAGTATTCCCACTCTCTCTCTCTCTCTCTCTCTCTCTCTCTCTCTCTCTCTCTCTCTGTCTCTCAAAAATAAAGAACATAAAATATTAAAAAAAACTAACAACAAAAACAGAACCTACACTACAATGCAGCAAACCCACTGCTGATTATATATCCCAAAAAATGAGATAACGATTTGAAAGAGATATCTGTACTCCCCCAGTCCATTGTAATACGGGAACAAGTGTCCATTAATAGAGAATGGATAAAGAATATACAATGAAATATTATTTAGCCATGAAAAAAGGAGGAAATCCTGCCATGCAACAACATGGGTGAACCTTTCACTTATACTATGCAAAATAAGCCAGATACAAAAAGACAAATACTATAGGATCTTACATGGTGAGTCTAAAAAGGTCAAACTCCTTTGAAAAGAGATTAGATTCATGGTTGTCAGGGGTTTAGGAATGAGAGAAGTGGGGAGATGATAATCAGAAAGTATTAAACTTCCAGTAATAAGATAAATAAGTTCTGGGGATCTAATGTAACAGCATGGTGACTCCAATTAACAGTACAGTAAAACCTTGGATTGTGAGTAACTTGTTCTGTGAGTTTTCCACAAGATGAGCAAACATTTCTAATAAACTTTAACTTGATAAACAAATGATGTCTTGCAATACGAGTAGTATGTGACACCAAACATCACATGATCACAACTGAACCAATGGTTTTTCTTTGTCTGTCGTTGCCTGACTACGGGTCATCTTCTCCCATGTATGGATGCTCGGTCTCAGGTCACAGTGTTTGGCAGAAATCAGTGATTTTTCAGCATGTTGGAAGGTGCCCACAACTGGCACAAGTGTATTTTTTTGTCAGTTCAAAGGACAGTCCTTTGTTTTTCCATATAGGAGTAAGCTTAGGAATGCTTTGGTTCATTCTAGGTAGGCTGCCTGCAGATATAGACCCTTTTCTCTACTGCCTTATTGTCAGTTACATTAAATACAGCATATGACAAGAGTTTATTAATACTGTACTGTAGTCAACTTCCGTGTGAGCAATAGCCCCATGCAGGAAAAGGATTCCATTCAGCCAATAGTGATTCCATTAGTGATAGTGAAAGTCGTGCTACACAATAACCGTCCTCTCTCTTGTCTCCCTCACACCAGCCATAAAGGTTTTCAAAGGTAAGTGCAGGTTAGTTGTTTATTTTTCTTTAAATATTGCACTTTCTTTATTATTTTGTATTTATTATTGTAACATTTTTATAACAATATTTTTGAGTTGTGGAATGAATCATCTGAGTTTCCATCATTTCTTATGGGGAAATTCACTTTGATACACAAGTGCTTTCGATTACAAGTATGTTTCCAGAATAAATTATGCTATCAAACCAAGGCTTTCCTGTATTGTATACTTGAAAGTTGCTAAGAGAATAGATCTTAAGTTATCCCACTACAAACAAAAAAAAGTAACTATGTGAGATTACATGGATGTCTTAAGCTTATTGTGGTAATCATGTCACTATATATATATATATATATATAAGTCACCTTTTTGTACACTTTAAACTTACAGAATGTTATATGTCAATTATACTTAATAAGGATGGAAAAATTATGTAATCTTTTGTGGTTCAAGTTCTTCGAGCCACTGTTTTTAATCACTGATTTATGCTCTTCCCTCGTTAGTATCTTCAAGTTGCAGTTTATGTATCATATAAAATATTGTAAACACTGCATATACTGAAAGAAAAGACTTATTTGCTATGTGTTTTATTCACTACTCTGTTTATTAATTACTACTGATTAATGTTTAGCTGCATTCACTAGAATGTGGTATTATTGGATTCAGAGACTTTGTGTTTTTCTCATTCAGAACCTTCATGCTACAAAATTATAAAATGTGTGCAGTTGATTACCAGATATATAAATCTAATAACCTATTGTATTTTCAATGCAAGTGGAAAGAAAAGGCTTACCTTTCAGTTTGCTCATGCACTTTATCTCCCCTACCATTGCCTGGCAGTAGACAGCTAAGTATCATTACATTAGTCAAGCACATTTTTGCCTCACAAAGTTTGTCACAAATAAACATTATTGATTTCTTCTTCATTTTACCAAAGTCTTTTTGTTCATTTATTTTGGTGTTAACCTATTGTTTATCAAGAAAATGTTTAAGAAATACAGTTATCAGAATACCAAGTAGAAACTTGTTTAACTCATTTTATTCTGTTAATTCATTTTTATGATGATGTACTATGTGTCCATTGTTTTGAGGTATTTTATTTTCATTACCTAGAAACATACTCATCCATGATCTCCATTCAAGCTGGTGCAATTGAGTGACACTGGAATTATGCTCAATTTTTCTTTGCCATTGAGTTGGATCACAATTACCTGGGCATGTGGATGTTTATGTCTTTATAATTCAAACTTCAGTACATTAAGTCATTAATGGTCATGTTAACGTGATTACAACATTTGGTCATATTTTCAACTAATGAGAAAATAGATATTCCATTTTGTTTAGTTGAGTTTACTGAGTTTTCAGCTATTTATTTACTCGTCTTAATGGGTCCTGATCTATGACCATCTCTTGACACAATAACTGACCCTCCCCTCACTGTATAATGCTGGGATTTTAAAGGCTACTAATTACTTTTGATCACAGGCTACAATCATCAGTACTCAGATTTCTCCAATACTTCAATCATACTGAGAGCCCCTAAGTAATGCCTCCCATGAATGCTATACCTTTATCCTTGATCTTCAAATGCTAATTCCTGACCACTCACCTGAATCTCTAACCTTCACAGATCTCCTGTAAACACCATCAAATCCCTCTATAATGGATTATATTGTTCACTTATCACTGAAGATTATAGCACAATTCAATACCCATTGGTCTCAGCACTGATTTCTACAAGTCATCACCATTCAACTGAGACCATAATCATTGTCTTTTGCACACAATTACTCATCTCTTCAGATCTCCCCATATCTCACTCCCACATCCCATGCAGTTATTCCCCCATGTCCTCATCTGCTGTAACCTGCAGAACTCCATTTCTTTTATCCCACTTGACACTAATTCATGGCCCTTCATTTTTCTTGGGACATTGAGGGGGACATATTAAGCACAATATAGATATGTGTCCTTAATTCCAGAATGGTCAGGAAGATAGGAGATAGGTCTTGCAGTGAGCTTCATGCAGACAGTGGTTGAGAATGGTTGCACTTGCCCAGAGAGCAACTAAGAAACACAGAAGGTCAAGGTCAGAAAGCTACAGAAGCAGGGATTAAGAGAGATGCAGAGAAGTGTATAAGAAAATCCAATTAAGAACTACTTCCTGCTGGAGTATACTGTCCACAAGAACAGAAATTTCTCTTTACTTATGCTATCTCCTTAGGGCCTAGAACAGTATTTGACACAGAGTAGGCACACAGGAAACATCTATGGAAAACCAGGAGAGTTAGTGTCACAAATAGCAAGAAAATCATGTTTCCAGTGATGGGTTTGTCATCAGGTCAACTAGTAAACCCTGAAAATCAAATTTGTGTGAGGTCTTCAAACATCAAATATAGTAAACTCTTAAACAAATATTTTTGAAAGTTTTTCCAAGGTTATTATTTGAAAGAAACTGGTTAGAATTTATGCTTCGGATATATAACATGTAAATTTGTGTTTTCCTCACCTTATTTAAAACTACAAAGCTAATTACCACTTTCATCTCCACACCAGGCCTGGAGAGACTTCCAAGAGGCCAGAGCCTGTGTGTTCTGTTTCTTCAACACTGGAGACAGTGCCTTGGGAGAAAATCAATTAATGATTAACAAATTAAGGTCAATTGAAAAATAATGTTGACTATCCTTTTTTGTTCAATAGCAAGAAGAACCCCTTAGGTGCTTCCCTGTGAAGTATCTGCTTAGAGATTGCTGGAAGGAGAAGAAGTTACAGGATCCAGTTTTCTGTTTCTTCAGAGTAGTCTGAAATGGTCTGCTGTCCTCTGAAAGAAAGGGGCAGGGTCCTTCCTTTCCTGGTGGGCAGGTATTCTCCATACCTTCATAAGGAGGACTGGGCATGGGTATACTGGAGTGCCCAATCCCCACAAGTGCACTGAGGGACTCTCCTGAAGACCCTTGGCCTTAAAGGTAACCCTGGAAATGGTAGTAGGGGGGAGGGTCAGATGAAGAGCCAGCAGCTTCCTTTATACCCCACATACCTGGTAGCCCCTGGAAAAGGTCACAGCCTTCTTTCTATACCAATGCGTGGTCACGCAGAGACTGAGCATATAATGGAAAATAAACATGCCCATTTAACTCCTTGTTCAGATATACCAAGAGACTCAGAACTTTCCAAAGACCTGGAAAACTCTGTTCTTTCTTCACTGCTCCCCAAGAGACCTGAACAGGAATGGGGAGAGGCTAGCTTCTGGCTTCATCTCACCATATCCCTAGAAACTACTGAGAATTCCTAGGCACTTGCCCCTTTTCAATGAACAGGAGCCCTATTTTTCACCTTTAGGTACTTTGATTAGATGGAGTCACCCAACCACTTAGTCCTTGCATTACAATTTTTTAAAAAGAAGACAAGTAGAAATGGGTCTTCATGGGGTTATGGCCAGAGTCATAGAAGGAGTTATCCTTCCTCTTGCCTCCTCTAAATCACCCCATCCTTATATTTTTGACTCCATACATTATCCTTCACCAAGGAATAGGCATTAGGGGCCTTTGTCCAAACACACACACTTCCTCTTGACTGTCCATGGTGTTCTAGAACTTCAGGTCAGAAACACAACCTTCTAAAACCCTGTCTCCCCAACTCCACAAATACACATCAAGTCCTGCCCTCAAAATGAAGAGTTTTTTCTAACCCCAAACCTTCCAAAGCATACTTCTTTCATGGTTGAGACAAGGCACTGAGATATGCCACCTACACCTGAAGATCTATTCCTTCCACTTAATTTTAAATCACAAATGCTGATTTAAATGTCAGCACCAAGAAAAATTTATTGTAGATTATGTATGTATAAATTAGTTGTTTAATTCAAATAAATACATGGGGCACTTGGGTGGCTCAGTCAGTTAAGCGTCCAACTTCGGCTCAGGTCATGATCTCAAGGTTTGTGAGTTCAAGCCCTGTGTCAGGCTGTGTGCTGACAGCTCAGAGCCTAAAACCTGCTTCAAATTCTGTGTCTCCCTCTCTCTCTGCCCTTGCCCAGCTTGCACTCTGTCTCTGTCTCTCTCTCAAAACTAAATAAAACATTTAAAATTTTTTTAAACCAAACCAAACCAAAAAACAAGACAAACAAACAAACAAAAAGCAAGCAACAGTCACTTACATCAGGTGAGAGGGGGATATTTGGTATTTTGAGAATAGAAGAGCAACCTTGTTTTTGTCTTTACTCATGCAAAACAATGGCCTTGTTTGTGTTACTTCATAAGGGTCAAAAAATGGCTTTGTCTTCTTGGTGTTCGGTGCCCATCTCAGCACACCCACGCCAGTTTTCCTCAGGTGTAGGGTAGGGTCTCAGGCATGGGACAAGAATGAAGACATAGGGTTTCCTAGGAGAACTGAAAGGCCTCGTATTTTTAAAACACTTATATTCTTTAAGAACTTAGGAAATTTAGAAATTGACATTTTAAAACTTTAGAAATTATCTTTAATTGCTTATATCTGAATCCCTATGAAAGTTACTTATTGTAATATGAATTCCATGGATATGGCCTTATTCTAGCACTTACCTTGTTCTAACAAAATTATTGAATGTTCTCTTTCCACTACTTTAAATCCCAGCTCTGACATGTAATGCCTTCTCACTTTATTTTCTACTATACTTGAACTTTTATTGCACCAAGATCAGTTTTGAAATATTTTATCAATAGCATACATATTAATATAGACACGTTGCTAGGCATTACTAAAAAATTTTATTAGAATTAAATTTGGAATCATTTCTTTAGGTTTAACAGACAAAATATATGTCAAAGAGAAAAAACACACATAGAAAATTTTTTTAGAATTCTGATGGGAACATTAATTAATTATATTCTTTTCGTCTAGAAAGCTGGTATTTATTAAAGTTTTTAAAGTGTCAACAGAATCAAGGTTTTTTTATTTATTTTTTTTAATATTCTTTATTTTTGAGAGACAGAGAGAGAGACAGTGGGAACAGGAGAGGGTCAGAGAGAGAGGGAGATACAGAATGTGAAGCAGGCTCCAGGCTCTGAGCCAGCTGTCAGCACAGAGCCCGACGCGGGGCTTGAACCCACGAACCGTGAGATCATGACCTGAGCCGAAGCTGGATGCTTAACAACTGAGCCACCTAGGCGCCCCCCAGAATCAAGTTTTATATCTGGATTCACATCAGTTGCAGTAACTCATTGGCAACATTAATCCTTCTTTTTTCTTGTTAATCAAAACTATCGTTTGGGGCACCTGAGCATCTTACTTTGGCTCAGGTCATGATCTCACAGTTCTAGGGTTTGAGCTCCGTGTTGGGCTCTTCACTGAACAGTATTGAGCCTGCTTGGGATTCTCTCCTTCATGAAGGCAGTCATAAAATGTATTCATAGGTTCCTAATTTGGTTCCTAATTTGAGAAGTGTGCAAATGTAAGTTGATCCCCAGGAAATGCATACTTTGCATGATAACTGTTTTCTTACTGAGTTGTGTGTATTTTCAGGTATTACTTATGAAAGATTGAACAACTTACCTTTTTTCCCCCCAGAAATAAACTCTGAGGATCACAGATATTATTCTTTTATGTTACATTTTACAGTTTTAGTCACAAAATCTGTTTACATATGGTAAGTAATTGTATATCGGTACCCACAAAAAGTCACAAATCTAAACCTAAGTCAGCCTGATCTAATGGTACTCCTCTTACTGTCAAAGAAACCTAATATATGCCCATCACAATCTTGCAACTCAGCTTTAGCTAGCTCACTTGGCCTTATTAGGAAATCTCTATTAATGAAATTCACTCTTGCCCAACATCCCTCCAAAGAGTGGTCTATGGGTTGCTTTCGCTTCAATAAAAGACATCAAATTTGTCACTGTTTTAATTTTGTTATTTGACACATGTATCTTTTCTTCCTTTTGGCAGCTCTGAGTTAAAAGGCACACTTTTGGAAAAATAGCCCAAATGTCCCATTTATGAACTTTGTATCCATAGTTCCATAGTTCAAAACTTCCAAGCACATAGAAAAGGGGACAATAGTAAAATGAGGTATTAGATGTATCAGAGGTAGAAATCAACATGTTGCTATATTTGCCTTTTCCGGTTGTTATTTAATTACAAATATGTAATATAATGCTAAGTATTTTAATATGTGTCTCTGAAAAAAAAGTAAATGTTCCCATATAATCCCAATGCTATTATCACAATAAACAAAAATAACATAATTACTTTTAATATTCCTAATATCCGATCCATACACAAATTTCCCCAGTTGTTCCCAAATGTCTTCCTGTTTTCTCCAAACAGGATCCGATCCAGGACCACACTGTATTTGATGTTATGTCAGAGTTTAACCCATAAACTCTGGGGCTTTGGTAGAATCTGGGCTCCAGACAGCAATACAGACTGCTGATAACATCTTATTAGTAACGCCCCCATACCTTCGGCTTCCCCGCCACCAGGCTGGCCCCAACACACACGAAACCTGCGAGCGGCCGCGGTACCTTCATGGGAAATGTAGTCTTGGATGTTCCAGCTGACCGCGCGGCGTTCTAGGAACGGATATCCTGGCCTTTTCCCTGCGCATGTGCAGTCACCCCCACATCCCGGCTTCCGCTCTACCCTGCTGCGCCGTGAGGCCGCTTTGCCCTCAGGTGAGAGAGACCTCCTCCGCACGCCGGGCGGGAGAGGGGCGGGATTGTGCCCAGAGGAAGGGACCACGTTGTCTCAGGAACTCCCAGTTCACCCCGAGACGGGAGCCCCGCCGCCTGTGCAGACCCGGGCTGGAACGTAGACCTGCCAAAGACGGGTGGAGGCGGGCCCGGCCCCGCGGGCTCCAGATGAGCCGTGTGCAGTCGGAAGATGTAGTTCTCTGCGGACTGGGGTGCGGGAGCTGACTGCAGCCGGACCTGGGAAGATCCCTGGCCGGCGGCAAGAGGGTAATGCGCGTTTTCCCTATTGGATATTGACCATGAACCCGGCACAAAGCGCGCCCTTGCCATGAGCTTGGAAGCCAGACAGACCGGATAAATTCCGCCTTTGTCACTTGGGCATAAGTGAGGTTCTCATCTGAAAATAAGAATATTAGTTAAAAACTGCTTTGTGGCGTAGTTCAGAAAGAGATGTCATAACCTGTAATGCATTTAGCCAAGGGCTAGTTAGTTAGCACTAATAAGTATTAGGCAATAAGCCAAAATGTAGTGTTGACTCCCATCGTTTTTGAAAGACACTTTGTTCTTTTTTATTTAGTATTTAGCTTGGCATTTGTATTTTAATTTTGTAGCCACCCTATTTATAGGAATAACCATATCCTTTAAAAAAAAAGAAGAAGAAAGAAAGAAGATGGGCTCAGAAGAGTGAAATTACAGACCACAGGTCAAAAAGGTGAGAAAGCCAGGATGCAAATACAGATATGTTTTACCCCAAAATTCAGCTATCCCTAATAACCCTGCCTCCCTAAAACACAGCATTGCAGCCCTCACAGCACTAGCAGAGTGACTTGCCCCCATACTCTCAGGACTATGATTGTAAAGTCAGCATGATGGCACTTTCTGACACATGTATATATTCTGGGGTTTCTGGCATATCTCCAGAGACTCTGGATATGACTGAGGCTCCTGGCACCTTCTGTGCTGTCCAGACAGTCTCTGTCTTCAGAAGGCACAGTCTCATATCTAGTGCAGTGCTTTCCAGTAGATAAGGTGAGCCACATATGTAATTTTAAATGTCCTAGTAGGCACATTAAAAACTAAAACATGTGAAATTAGTTTTAAGAATATGCTGTGTTTATCTCAATATATACAAAATATTATTCAACCTGTGGCACTAGCCACATTTCAGGTGCTCAAAAGTGGGATGTGGCTAGTGCCTGGAGTAATAGAGCAGTTCTAATGATTTTGAGGAAAGTCGGGTGTAAGGCCCTACACCAGTGGTGCCCATCCAGGGTTATTTTCCTTTCCATAGGCTTTTGGAAACGGCTGGAGATGATTTGGTTTGTCACAACAGAGGAGGAGTGCTACTAATATTTGGTGGGTGGGTAGACACCCGAAATACTTCTAGGCATCCTACAGTGTAGAGGACACTCCCCTCCCCGCCCCATGACAAAGAACTTGGGGTTAAGTTGAGAAACTTTGCTCTCTATGAAAGTTTCAACTAAAAGGAATTTGTTTCGTAGGCCTAAATCTCAACATCTCTGGAACAAAGCAGCTCTTGTGTGGCAGACAGGAAAGGAACCCTGGGGACAGGAGTCCCACCTGGAAGAAGAGTTTATCTGACAAGGACCGTCCTCACCAAAACTTCAGAACACGTGCAAAAGAACCCAGAAAGGAGTGGGTCCTAATTTGTTCCACCAGAAGCATTTTGTAATTACCTTGTCCAGAAAGAGCGAGACTTGGTGATGTCATCACATCCAGAAGCCATCACAGACTGCGTGACAGTGGAAACTGGACCAGCGTGCAGTGTGCAGAAGGTGGTGAGCTGGGGTTGAAAGAGATGGGTGACTGTCAAGCCATACAGGAAAAGCCACAGCCAGAGCCAAGGAGATTCCATCTCTGTCCTTCTTAAACAGCCCCCTATTTTCTTCGTTCTTCACTCACTTTGCAGATTCTGAGCCACTTTCTCATTGTGTCCATCAGAAGTGGCATCTTAGAGATATGCTGAGGCTTCCTTTATCCTGAACATAAAGTATTACAGAATGACAGTATTGGAGTGGATTTCTATCATTCTTTTGAAACTTAAAAAGAAAAAAATGGAGCCTGAGATGTGTGTCCCTGGTCACCCAGGACAGAGCTAGGAAGAAAGCACAGTGCCCTTCATTCTGTCACATGTAAGTCACTACAAGTGTCTTATCAAAAGTCTTAAAAAAGCCCTTTGCTCAAAAGAACAAAAGGATTTTAAAATATTTTGTCACTAAGCATCTTTTTTTCCCCCAGTTTTCTGTTGATTCTCTAGCTCAAAATATAAATAATATTAATAGGATATTAATAATCAATAGCAAAATAATTCAGTCACCCGATCATATCAGAGAAGCACTACATATTCAGGAAGTACTATCTCTATGTGGTGCTTCCTGCCCCTTCTCAAGGGTCAATAGGACATTTTTGCATAGGGAGGCTTTTCCCCAGCTGGTGTAATGAGACTTTTAGGCAACTAAATGCAGAAGCTCACCAGCCCTCTCATGATTCCTTTCCTCTTTCCTTACACCCAGCTTATCCTTCACAGATCTCTGTACCCTCCCAACAACAGCAGAAAATGAACACAGCTCAGGTGAGTTGTATATATATACCTTTTTTTATAATGGATTTTATGAGTGGTTAATTAACATAGAAGAGTAGAACTAGAAATGGATCAAAACCCTCGCAGTTTGTAAGCTGGAGCCCCACATCAGGCTCTGTGCTGACAGCTCAGAACCTGGGGCCTGCTTCGGATTATCTGTCTCCCTCGCTCTCTGCCCCTCCCCCACTTGCACTTTGTCTCTCTCTCTCTCTCAAAAATAAATAAACAAAAAGCTTTAATATAAAGA
The DNA here is from genome assembly GCA_004023785.1 of Mungos mungo. Classification (NCBI taxonomy): domain Eukaryota; kingdom Metazoa; phylum Chordata; class Mammalia; order Carnivora; family Herpestidae; genus Mungos; species Mungos mungo. The sequence goes on from PISW01010726.1 coordinate 40,908, forward strand.
AAGAACTGGATCAAAACCATTCAAGGAAGATCCAGAAAAGCAGATGAGTAGTGCAGCAGAGTTGGCATGTGGATAGATGCAGTCCTCTGAAGTTACAGACTTTTCAAAGTGCAGGTACAGATTTCTTCCTGACCTGATGGCCACGGCAGAGAGTCAGACCTACAGTATTTGTTTCAAGATACTCATTGATGAGAATCTTAAACCAAACGTTCCTTGTGGAATCTAAAGTCAGTGAAGTCAGGAAAAATGTCTTTGTTGGTCTTTAGGTAGGTGATAGTGCAGATCTTTCCAGTAACAACCGTGAAGTAATTATAGAATGTTGTTTCCACTTGTTCCTCAGTGGAAGTAAAGGGCACATTACCAAAGCAGGGCTTTCGTTAATACCAGTTGTCTGTGTCAGTAAAACATAAGAAGTAGACCTTTCTCTGATCATCCTGCTGGACCCAAAGATAATACTTAGACTAACTGGAGCGCAGCATGAATAGTTGGTACATTCATGTCCTGAAAATAGCTCTATGTACATATTTCTCTCAAGTACTTGAACAAGTTGTTTAGTAGACAGCTTAAAGTTTTGTTCTCTAGCAAATGCTGCTGCGCTTTCCATTCACATTTTAGGCCACTGCGTGTGCCTGTGGCCTACACTCACCAGTGACCTAATTATATTTCAGTCCAGGGGGTCTCATGCAGATCTGTCTGCAGTGTCTGACTCTGCCCTTACTTTGTCCTTCTGGAAGGTCTTCTGTGTTAGTGTCTGTGTCGGCCTCTGCTGCTGTCCTGCCTCTTGTTTCTTTCGTGGGGTCACCTTCCTTCTCTTGTCCTTTGACATGTTCTATCACAAGTTTCCATTCTTTCTTCCTATCTTTCCAGCTATTCTTGACTCCTTTCATCACCACTCTGGTTTGAACAGTGAGTATTTGTTAGTTCTTACAAATGTGGCTCTGCAGCTCCCTGTGGCCAGGAGCACTTTTTGTGATGGTGAAAATGATCTGTATCTGCATTGTCCCAAATGGTGGCTGCTAGCCACAGGTACCTGCTGAACATTTGAAATCCAGCTAGTTTTAATTTAAGTTTCAAACAGTCACATGTGGATAGTGACTACTATTTTGGACATAGTTGACTCAACATTTCTCTGTAGGTATCCAAAAGGCATCTCCAGCTCAACTGATTCGAAGTACAAATAAACATTTATAGCCCTTCCCAAACTATCCCCTCATCTTTCCGTATTAGATCACACATCCCTAGTCAGCCAGACACCCAAGCCACAAAAGTACAGTGCATCCCAGGCTCCTTTTGTTCTCACTCTCTCAACTTCTGCCACATCTGGCGTGTAGTCACATCTTGCTACTTTCCTACTTGCCAGAGATAACAGCAATTTTATATGGTCAAACCTAAATGGATATTTTAAATGCATTCTTGGGGTTCGTGGGTGGCTCAGTCCGTTAAGTGTCCAACTCTTGATTTTGGCTCAGGTCATGATCTCATGGTTCATGAGTTTGACCCGCACATCAGGCTCTGTGCAGAACCTGCTTGGGATTCTCTCTCTCTCCCTCTCTTTCTTCCCCCACTTGTGCTCTCTCTCTCTCAAAATAAATAATAAACCTAAAAACAAATAAATGCATTCTGCTACTTTATTCCTCTTTTGCTGCCTCACAGTATCACAGCTGAGCTGTTGGAATAGCTTCTTTACTAACCTGCCTGCTTCTTTCTTCACCTACTCCAGCATACCTTCCACATGGGCAGTTCATCTAAATGCTAATGAAGCAGTGTCTCATCCTTGTGTAAATCACCTCATGGCTCTTTACCTGTGTAATAAAATTCCTGATTTTTCAAGATGACATTCAGGCTTTGGAGGCATTACCCTTTCCTTTTATTTATTTATTTATTTTTCCCACTTCTTTGGTGTTCTGAATTTTTTGATAACTGTTTATTGAGCAACCAAGATTTCCAAGGAAGTAGCATGTGCCATAGCTCTACTTTTTCCCTAGTAGTGTTCACAATCTAGAGGAGAACATGACATTTAAAAAATTTACTATTAAAAAATTGACTAAGCCAACCTCATTTAGTTTTTTAAACATATCCTCCTATCCCTGACTGCTTCATATCATCTTCTTATTGTCTTCTCTGGAGTGACCTTTAGAACCGCTTCCTCATCCTGTTCATCTGGTGCTATGGATTGAATTGTGCCCCCCCCCTTCATACATTGAATTCCTACCCTGCAGTGTGACTGTATTTAGAAATAGAGCATGTTTTTAAAATGTTTATTTATTTTGAGAGCACATATGTAAGTGGGTGAGGAGCAGAGAGACAGAATCTCAAGCAAGCCTCATGCTGTCAGTGCAGAGCTTCACATGGGGCTCGAACCCACAAACTGAAATCAAGACCTGAGCCAAAGTCAGGAGTCAGACAATCAACCAGCTAGCCACCCAGGTGCCCCTAGAGATAGAGCTTTTGGGAGGTAATGGAGGTTAAGTGAAGCTTAAGGGTGGGATCCTGTTCCAGTAGGATTGATGGTTTTATAAGAAAAGGAAGAGAGAGAGACAGATTTCTCTCTCTACACACAGGCACTAGGCACAAAGGCAGAGGCTGTGAGGACACAGCAAGGGGTGGTCATCTATAAAGGAGGAGGACACTGTCACCAGAACCCAACCATGCTGAAACTCTGATCTTGGACTTCTAGCCTCTAGAACTGTGAGGAAATAAATGTCTGCTATTTAATCTACTCAGTCTATGGTGTTTTGTTATGGTAGCCCAAGCAACTAAGACACTTGGCTCTTTATTTTTGTTTTTATTTTATTTTTAATTGTAGCAAAACACAGATAAAATAAAATATATCATTTTAGCCTTCTTTTAAACTGTACAGTTCAGTAATATTAAGTAAATTCATATTACTGTATACCCAATCTTCAGAACTCTTCATCTTGCAGAACTAAAGCTCTATATCCATTATTTTTTGTAAACGTTTATCTATTTATTTTGAGAGAAAGAGAGCATGACCAGGGGAGGGGCAGAGAGAGAAGGAGAGAGAATCAAAGTTCATGCATGTATCAGAATTTCCTTTTTAAGGTTGAAGAATACTACATTATGTGTATATACCACATTTTATTTATCCCTTCATCAGGTGATAGACACTTAGGTTGCTTCCACCTTTTGGTTACTATGAATAATCCTATGAGCATAGGTGTACAGATTCCTCTTCGAGAATGCCAGTGTCATGGATATTTATACCCAGAAGTGGCATTGCTGGATCATGTGATAATTCTACATTTAATTTCTTGAGCAACCACCGTACTGTTCCACAGTGGCCATGCCATTTTATATTCCCACCAGCAGTGCAGTGGGATTCCAGTTACTCTGCATCCTTGCCAACACTTGGTATTTTCTAATAGTGGCCATTCTAATGGATGTGAGGTGTAGCTCTTTTGATCTGTTATGAGTCTACATTGGTTGCTTCACCCAGTAAATCATGCTCTTCTCTTTCCCCTTGTCTCCCTCTGTGCTAATTTCCCCTTTTCTGAATCTGCACAGCCCCATCGTAACTTCATACATTGGTGTAAGTCATCTGATAATGTATTTGTCTCTCAAGTTAGACCATTAGCTTCAAGGTGTGGAACTACCATGGATTCATTTTCACAAGCTCCATTTTAAGCCCTCCTCTTCTGTAGTTGAGAATGTTCATTAAAGTGTTTTTGAATAAAAGATTATCTCCTTGAATAAAAGAGAACTGGGACAATCAAAAAATTTGGATTTCTTTTTTTTTTTTTTAATGTTTATTTACTTTGAGAGAGAGCCGCATGTGCACGCACACACATGCACACACGAGCCAGGGAGGGGCAGAGAGAGAGGAGAGAGTGAATCCCAAGCAGGCTCTGCACTAACAGCACAGAGCTTGACTCAAGGCTAGATCCTATGAACTGTGATATCACGACCTGCACAGAAATCAAGAATTGGAGGCTTAACCATCTGAGCCACCCAGGCACCCTAAGAATTTGGATTTCTGTTCTTCTCAGAGCACCACCTCATTTCTTACAAGGCAGAGCCCATGCCATTACTATCTTTTTTTCTAGAAACCTATGCCTATTTGTACACATGACAAAAAAACCTGTTCTTCTGCATAAAGCACTCTCCAAGAAGATGTTTTCCTGATATCACCACCCTCCATCTCATGCTTTTCTCTAAAATGCTGTCATTTAATTAATAAATGTTGTCATTTAGCCTTCTCATCTTTAAGACTGGATCATCTCCAGACTCTGTGTGTTTCTGAGGAGAACTAAACTTCTTGTGGGCAAGTACAATCCCCTTGGAGGACATAATACGTAGGAGGTACTAGGAATAACATGGAGCTTTCTTCCTTATACATGGGAACAAGTTATGATTAAATGAATTAGCTGATTAATTGATTGAATTGAATCAGCATCAGGATTTGCAATTTGTCAGAGAAAGGCTAAGTCAATCAAAGGTGGATAGTTGAAAAGGATCGTGTCAGTCCTTAAAAACAAGTGGTATTTTAACTGTTGCAGAATAGAGGAGGTTACTGCATTTTGAGGGTCCAGTAAGAATCTTTGCCTGTTCCACTTTAGAATTCCTGTTAGGGAATATTAAGAAAGAATGAGATAAATGCTGGGACCAGTCTAGATCTATTAGTTTGCTAGGGCTGCCATAATAAAGTATCACAGACTGGGTGTCTTAAACAACCAATTTATTTTCTTACAGTCTAGAGGCTGGAAATCCAAAATCAGGGAATGGACAGGGTTGGTTCCTTCTGAGGGCTCTTGAGGGAAGAATCAGTTCCAGGCCTCTTTTCTTTGCTTATAGATGCTTTTTCCCTGTGTCTTCATACCATCTTCCCTCTGTTCATTTCTGCATCCCAATTTCCTCTTAAAAGGACACTAGTCAAATTGGGGTCGGGCCCACACAGATGACCTCAGTGTATGCATTTTGCATCAGACAGGAGGCGTGTAACACTAGAATTCGTTAGATGTTTTCCTTAAGGGTTTGGCTTCATCCTGAGTTCTAACATAGAACATGGGGAAGAAATTCATGCAATAAAAGCAGTTTTGTGTTTAATCTGGAAGTACTAGCACAATGTAAAAGACATGAAAGGGGCGACATAAGAGTCAAGAAGACTCCGGAGGTTTTCTTGACACAAAGCCAGAATGATGATGATCCCAGTTTCAGAAGTGTATGAGAGCTGAAATTGTGCATATTTGGTATATTTTTAAGTGGTGTGTGTGTGTGTTTGTGTGTGTATAGTTGTTAATCAGTCTTTCTCCCTTTTGCTAATTTTGAAAGCTTTTTAATTATTCTTTTTCTGACATGTAGGACATATGCATTTCCCTGTTTCATTGTTTGTCTTTAGACTTAGTTTGTCACCTAGGCCAGGCTTTTTCATTTCTACTAGTGACATTTTGGGAAATTTTTAACTTATAGAAAGTTACAAAAGGATAATGTAATAGACATGTTCCTACCTTCCTAAATTATTAACTATAAATTTTCACTAATTTTTCTCTTGTATGTACTCTTTATTTTTTCCTTTTTTTTATTTCTTTAAAAGAGCTAGTTTTAATACTGATGAAGTACACTCAGGTATGAACTGGGTGGATTTTTACATATGTATACATATGTGCAAATGTAATTTACCACTCAGATTAAGAAGGAGAACATTTTCATCACCCTTAAAGTTTCGTTCCTTCTACTTTCCAGTTAATAACCACTGCCCTGCTCTGCAGAGGCAACTGCTATTCTAACATCATATGACCAAAACAAGGGTAACTTCATTTTTGAACATCATATAAACGGAATCATACAATCTGTACTCTGTTTTAGGAGGCGGGAAGATCTGGCTTTTTTCTCTGAAAATAACATGGTTTAGATTATCAGTCTTACTGCTGTATGTTTCATTACTTTCTTTCTTTCTTTTTTTTTTTTTTTGAGTGAGACAGAGAGATTGGGGGAGGAACAGATAGAGAGGGACAGAGAGGGAATCCCAAACAGACTTTGCACTTCCTGCACAGAGCCTGATGTGGGGCTTGAACTCACAAACTGTGAGACCATGATCTGAGCCAAAACCAAAAGTCACATTGTTAACCGACTGAGCCACCCAGGCACCCCCATTGCTTCCTTTTTATTGCTGAGCAGTAATTCTTTATATGACCAT
>PISW01010727.1:0-47025 GCA_004023785.1 Mungos mungo
TCATAATTTCTATCTCTTGAACTCTTCTTGCAAAACTGAAACCCTATGACCATTAAACAATACCTTCCACCTCTCTGTAGCCCCTGGAAATACCATACTACTTTCTGTCTCTATGATTTTGACTACTCTAGGTACTTTATATAAGTGTAAACATACACTATTTGCCTTTTTGTCACTGCCTTGTTTTTCTTAGTAAATGTCTTCATGGCTTACTCATATTGTAGCATAGGTCAGAATTTTCTTCCTTTTTAAGACTGAATAATATTCCATTGTATGTATATACTACATTTTGCTGGTCCATTTATTTGTCCATGAACATTTAAGTTGCTCCCACATTTTCGCCATTATCAATAATGCTGCTGTGAACATGGTTGTAGAAATAACTCAGAAATCATACTTTCAATTATTTTGAGTAAATATCTAGAAGAGGAATTGCTGAATCATATGGTAATTCTAATTTTAATTTTTTGCCATACTGTTTTCCACAGCGCTGTACCATTAACCTTCCTACAAAGAGTGCACAGGGTTCTAATTTTCTACCTCCTTATGAACATTTGTCATTTTCTGTTTTTTTTTTTTATTTTAAATAGCAGCCATCCTAATTGTTGTGATGTTGTAAATCATCATGGGCTGATGGGTCATTTGCATATCTTTTTTGGGGAAATAGCTGTTCAAGATCTTTGCCCATTTTTGTATTGTATTTTTCTTTTGTCGTTGTGAGTTTTAGGAATTCTCTATATATTCTGGCTCTGAGTATTCATATGTTCTAGATACTATCTCTTTATCAGACATACTATTTGCAAATGTTTGTTTAGGTTTTAGACAAGTAATTGCTTTTCTTAAGACTTACTAGTTTTTTAAATCATGTAGAAAAAAATGACAGTGGTCTTACAATTTTCTTGCAATTAAACTAGCTCTTATAATTGCTCAATTATTTACCTTAACAAAATCTTTATTTTTTCATATAACTTGGAGATATTGTCTAGCGTCCTTCACTTCTACTTGCAATACTCCCATTTACATTTTTTTTTTTTGGCAGGGCTAGTCTTCAGCTTTTGTTTATTTGAGTAAGTCTTTGTGTCTCTTTCACTTCTGAAGGATAATTTTGCTGAATATAGAATTTTTGTTTGACAGGGTTTTTGTTTTCTTCTTTTTAGCACTTCAAAGGTATTAACCTACTTCATTTTGGCTTCCAAAGTTTTTGATAGGAAATCTGTCAATAATCTATTTTGAGGATCCCTTGTATGTGAAAAATTGCTTCTCTTTTGCTACTTTCAAGATTTGTCTTTTTTGACAATTTGATTGTAATGTGTCTAAGGGTACATCTCTGAATTCATCCTACTTGGAATTTGTTGAATTTATTGGATGTTTGTATACATGTCGTTCATCAAATTTGGGAAGCTTTCAGCCATTTTTCTTCAAATAATCTCTCTGTCTTTTTGTCTTTTCTTCCTTTCCTTCTAGAATTCCCACAGTGTATTTTGTCCACCCGTTGGTTCCACAGTTCTGTTAGTCTCTGTTAACATCTCTTAAATTATTTTTATTTCTGTTTCTCAGACTCAACAATATCAATTGTTCTATCTTGAAGTTTTCTAATTCTGTCTTCTATCTACTAAAATCTACCTTGATTTTCTCCAGTGAAATTTCCACTTCAACTGTATTTAAGCTGTAGAATTTTGAGAGAATTTTTAAAGGTTTTCTATCACTTTTTTTGATGTTTCCATTTTGTTCAAATATCATCTGACTTTCTCCATAACCTCCTTCAGTTCTTTGGATACCTTTAAGACAACCATTTCAAGCCTTTGTCTAGTATGTCTATCATTTCCTCTTTCTAAGGAACAGTTTCTGTTGCTTAATCCTCCCCTTTGAAGGAGGCACAATTTATGTTTCTTTATATGCCTTTTTGCTGCTGTTATGTGGAAAATTGGACATTTCCATCTAATAATGTGGTAACTGTGGAATCTAGAATATCCTCATTTTTCAAGTCTTGCTGTTTTTCTTGTTGTTCTTTTTCAATGTTGTAGACTATCTTCATGCCATAGATCAGCCTGGGGTGTAAATCTAAGATCTTCTCAGTTCTTTTCTGAATCTGCATCTTTAACTGTGTATGCCAATTACTTTGTAGTTTTTTTCTTACATGTGCAGTTTCTTTTAAATATCCTAGTTTTTTAATGTCCGGCTCTGAAAAGGAGAAAAAGAGAAAAATGAAAAGACAGAAAAATGGCACTGGTTCTCTAAGCACCCTGGAAATTGAATGAGTGAGAGATGCAGTGTCTTGCAACCATGGGGAAGAAGTGAAATTATGGCTGGTGTCTCTGTTTGCACCTCTGTACTTAGAAGCAGCAATTTGTGATCAAAACTTAAACCCATATATTTGGAGGATAGAATCCTTATTTCTCACTGATACTCACAAGCTGCATGCAGACTGGGTCATGAACGTGTGTAGAGCTACCTGCCACAAGATGGAGGTAGAAGATGGGTAGCTCTGACCCAGCTAAGAGAGGAAATTGACTTCAACCAATCACAACTTACTGTCCAATCCATCCCCTAGAATTTGCAAGTTCTCGGTAGACTGCAGAGTGCCAAAATAGTACACTGGGTAGATTCTGCTAATATCATTGTTGACTGGGTGGAGAGACAGATACCTGGTGCTTCCTACTCTGCCATTTTCCCTTCCCTTTCTTTTTTGAATTGAATGAGGACACTTCATGATATGTCATGAATAGGTTAGCCAACCTATGACTCTTCCAGTAATTCCAGTAATAAGGACTTCACTGCCTCACAGAGAACCTTGATCTGTTACTTATTGAAAACCTACTATAGGCAAGTGGTATTGGCCCATATTTATTAAGCCTTACCCTATACCCAACATTATGTAGACCATCACATTTACCCAGCTAAATAGGTGCAATCATCTCTCTATTTTTCAGAAGAGGAAACAAGACTTAGGATTTTCTGTTAATTCTCATGGCAGACTCATATTTTAAATGTGGTTCTGAATCTAGCATCTGTCCATACTGCCTCTAGTGGTGAGGAATCAAAGAAATTTAAGATATGAGCTTTGTGTACAAGTCTTTGAGATCTTGCTGGGGGAGGAGGTTATGAAATAAATGCTTGTTTAGGAAGGACGAAGAAGTGATAGAACAACTGCTTTGGCCTGGGGAAGCATAGCAGTAGTTCAGGAAAGGCACAAAATGGAGCAGAAGCACCTATCTACAGGAAGATGGATGGAGACAGACATTTCAGACTGAGAGCAGGCTTTGAGCATGGTGGTTAGCCCTGCAAACCCTCCCATGGAAACACTCTCAGAATTTCCTTCTCCTTCTCCCTTTCTTGTACTCTAGTTATATATGCATAGATTGTTCTGCCAGCAATCTGTCGCTTTTGACTGGGCTGAGCCACAGCTTTTGGATAAATACTAATTTTGAAATGGATCACGACCTTTCCTTTTAGGATGCTTTAAAATATTGTTTGGCCAGCTTCACTGTACTTCAGAGTCACCTGTAAAGCTGTTAAAATACACATTTGTGTGTCTCACCTTCAGAGACTTTGGTTCACTGGGTCTGGGATGGGACCTGATAATTAGCATTTCTAAAGCTGCCCAAGAGATGTGGACGTGTCTGCTCCTCAGGTCACACTTTAAGTAGCACTAATTTAAATTATATTTCATCATTTAAAAAATACCAGGCAGCTATTTAGTGGTTTTTCTTTGTACTTTTTTTCTTTGAGAGTTGCTCTAGTGAGTTTGAAGTTGGGCATAAAGCAGTCTATGCCCAAGCTCATGCTAGATTGTGATGTTTAAGTATTAAAAGCTACAAGCTGTAGAATTGAGCAGACCTAATTCCTTTTCTTGTGTAAAACCTCATGATCTGTTGGATGTTACACAACTCACATCCCCTCTAAGCTACTAGCGTGTAGTTTATAATTAGGAATAAAACTGCTAATCTCATAGTGATGTGGTGAGGATTATATTAGGGACAAGTGAAAGTAAGAGCCTTTTTAATAAGCAGAATTGATAAATGTGTCATAACAGATGGTCATATATTTTTGTTAGAAGTTCAGTGGCAGTAAACCTCCTCTGTCCTCCACCCCTCACTCATTAGACTTTTGTATCTCTATACACTCACCAAATGTATTGTCTTGGTCCCACCACTGACTTTGAGCTCCAAGGATGTTAGACCTAGTCTGATACATCATAGTAGATCATAAATAATATAAAAAGAACAAAATACATATACAGGATGAATTAGTATTTCTTAACAGATTTCATGTGAAAATTACCTATAAATTAAATGAAAATACCACTGCCTGGGGTACACTCCAGAGATTCTGATTTAATTAATCTAGGGCAGTGTTTCTCAACCTTGGACATACATTAAATCCCCTAGAGAAATGTAAAAATTCAAGTCTCTACCAATTATTTCAGAATCTATGGGAAGGGGACCCAAGCATCAGTAGTTCCTAAAAGTTCTCATAGGTAAGTTCATTGTGTAATATGGGCATCACGTGACTAAATGGAGCGAGAAGCAGTGGATTCCTAATGTGTTCTTAGATAAAGATAAATATAAAATTAAGGGGAAGTGAGTCACTATTTTGCACGCTCCTGATAAAATCTTATTGTCTGCCGTTTCCCAACTTTGTTTATTTCATTTACTTCCGAGTGTTTAGAGTTGCTCTCTTTCATGTTCACTTCTCTCTCTTTTTGGCTATTTGTTATTCCTTTTGGGTGACTGTGCTGGGTTGAATAGTTTCTCCCAAAACTTCACGTCTATGTGGAACCTGTGAATGTGACCTTGATTGGAAACAGAAACTTTACGGATGTAATCAGGTTAAGATGAGGTTATACCAGATGAGGATGGACTGCAGTCCAATGATTGTTGTCCCACTAAGAAGAGGGAAATTTGGATACAAGACACACAGGACATGACTCCATGTGATGACAGAGGCCAGAATTGGAGAGATGCTCTACAAAGCAAGGTGTGCCAAGGTTTGTCTGCAGCCACCAAGAGCTAGAGGACAGGCTTCCATTGCTTGTTTGGCCAAAAACAATTTTATAGGGAGGCTGGGGAAGAAAGTGAATAGATGGATGGCCAGTGATATGTGTTAGCACTGCTGTGGATGTGGTTTTCTACACAGAGCCAGTGCTGAAAGTGATTTTCTAAAGGAGGAAAGAGATTTCCAACTGTTGGGGCCCAGTAGGCCAAAAAACCTCCCGCATAGCAACCGTGAGAGCAACGCCTCTGGGGCGCAGGTGAACTATTTGGGAAATTGCGGAACAAGTCGAAAGACTGTGAAACAAAATTTGACCTCCTGGGCTGCACATGTGGCTTCTGTCTAACCTGTCTATGATTTTCTCGTTGCTTTGCAAAAGGCATATACTTTTAAGTTTTGAATCAACTTAGGTCAATTAGTGACACCAGCTTTCCCTTATATTATTTTTCTTTCCAGCTCATTGCCTGCTGTTGGGGGCAAACACAATCATCTTTCTAAAATTTACTTCTTGGATAACTGCTAAAGGGCCTTGAAGAAAAGTAAAACTCCTCAAAGAAAATTCTTTGGGCTTATCTTATGCATAGAGACAGACTCCCTCAGTCCTGTTTTTTGACTCCTGTTCTCTCTTCCGTGATAAAAATGATCCTTCCTAGAACATGTCTTTACTTTTTCAAGGAACATAAACTATGTAATCATTAAAGAAAAAATGTAATCACCTATGGTTTATAAGACACTGACTACCTTAGTAAAGTGTGGTACTACCACCATTCACATTGTCTGTCTTCTTTCTTATAGATATTGTGCCGACACCAACCCCTACTCAGAGACCCTTAGACTGAGGTGCCTGGGTTGGTCCCCTGCATCCAACATAAGCAGTGTTAAGAGATGCACAGGCCATCCCTCAGAACTTCTTACCTACCTGAAAGCCTCCCATCTCTTGCTATCAAGGGGAATAATTCTTTAAGAGATACACACACACACACACACACACACACACACACACACACACACACCTTTTCACTTCATATTCAGAAAGTCTTCAGAGAAAAAAATATGGAGTGCCACGTTGTATACAAGCTAATGCAAAGTTTGTGTTGTGGTTTTCTTTTTATTTATTTTTTGTACTGTGTTTTTAAAACAATACTTCAAGTTTGCCTCCCTCCCTCCCTCTCTTTTTAAAAAAAAATTATAATAGTTTATTGTCAAATTGGTTTCCATATAACACCCAGTGCTTCTCCCTGCAAGTGCCCCCCACCATGACCATCACCCCCTTCCCCCCTCTCTCCCTTCCCCTTCAGTCCTTGGTTTGTTTTCAGTATTCAATAGTCTCTCATGATTTGTGTCCCTCTCTCTCCCCAACTCTCTTTCCTTCTTCCCCTCCCTATGGTCCTCTGTTAGGTTTCTAAATACTGAGAACAAACTGAAGGTTGATGGGGGTGGGGGAGAAGGGAAAATAGGGGATGGTCATGGAGGAGGACACTTGTTGGGATGAGCACTGGGTGTTATATGGAAAACAACTTGACAATAAACTATATTAAAAATTAAATAAAAAATAAAATAAAACAATACTTCAAGATGGGACATGACCAGAAGTTTGAACATGAAGGAAAACTTAAGCTTATGGAGTCTTCTCTTTGTAGGGAATTGGAAAGGGATATACTCATGGAAGGTACTGAGGCATCCTGTTCACTTCACAGCTTGGTCCATATCTAAAACCCCAAATTTCATTCTTCTCCCACTAAGTGGAGAAAAGCATGAACTTCAGACACAGAAAGGCCTGGGGGACCTCTAGACCTGGTTTCTCACTTACAGACTGCCACTCCAGTCTTAGTAACCCTAATAAGTTGGTCAGATTTTCTGAGCCAAAATTTCCTCTTCTAGTAAACCAAACAAGGGTGATAATCCCTACCAGACAGGATTGTTGGAGGGATTATGTAAGAGAAGAGTCAAAGCCACTGTGGCAGGTAGTAGGTTATCAATATAGTGGTTTCCATTCCCTTCTGTACTAAGAAAAGAGCCCCATTGACTTAAAGAGTTTACATCAGGAAATGTTGTGCTGTGAACTTTAGACAGTCACTGTGTTAAATAGCTCCCGTGGACACAGCAGGGTACTAGGTGCTTGAGATTTATTGACCAATGTGAGTCTTTCAGAAGCCCTTAAAGGTGGGTTTCATTGTCCCCATTGTTGAGATGAGTTCACTGGAGTTCAGAAGAGTTAAATAATTTGTAGAGATATTGGGTGGGAAGCATTAGTGGCAAAACCCCAGCCCAAGTCTAGGTGAGTCCACCATATTGGAAACAAATATCCTCCCAGTTCTGCCAGTAGTCAAACACCATGAGTGAACTAGAAGAATCATCACCTTTATGGACTGAAAGAAATCTTAAGAAATCCTTGGGCCTGGTCTGGTTGGTTCTCCAAAGTTTCCATCACCCAGACCAGACCAGGGTTACTATTTAATGATCCCTGGAGGTGTTTTTTTCTTTTCTTTTCTTCCATCTTTTCTTATCTCCAAACTATATGGAGTGGAGATGTGTGAGTGCAAGATGGGGACCACAAGGATGGCAATCTGTGTAGAGTTTAAGGAATATGTCTTTCATATGGTGTGCCTAGCAGAAGCTTGGAAGGATCAGAGATATTGGGTCAGTTCTCTGTGGTCTGGAGGTAAGGTTTAAAGGTAGGTCCTGGGCCCTGTCCTACAATGGTTCTGCAGCCTTTGATGTTTCTGAACATGCCGAACATGAGCCAGTCATTGGAATATAAGCACCATTAAAAGAGGGATTTTGTTTGTTTGTTTGTTTGCTTGCTGCTATTTCCTCCTAGAACAGTGTTTGGTACATAGTAGGAGCTCAGACTAGATAATAAGTAAACTAATTAATTAATTTCAGGGCATTTGCACTGATAGTTCCCTCTGTTTGAAACATCTTTACCTTTACCTCACCTGGGTTGATTCCTCACTTAACTCATGGTAGGCTCAAAAGTCACCTCTAGGGAGGGTTCTTACTTGCCATCACATTTAATACTCTTTCAACATGTTGACTTGGCTTACAAACCTCTTGGGTTCAAATTCCGACTCCCCTCTTATCATCTGTGAGACCCTGAGAAGTGTCTTAATCACCCCTTTCCCCAGGTGTCCCACTTGAAATTAAAGATCCTAATTTTTACAGTTCAGTAAGTGTCAAACATCTCAGTGTTTCAACAGTTCATGAAAGTATAAAGATAGGGATTCTGGAATGGGTCACTTTTGGGTGACTTAAAGAAATACGAAGTCACTCCTAAGAACCTTTTTTGACTGAAATATGATACCTGTTTATTAATTCATTTGGAACCTTACACAGAGTAACAAATAATACCATAATTATATGTGTATATTTTTAAATTTAATGTTTATTTTTGAGAGAGACAGACAGACAGACAGAGTACAAGCAGAGGAGAAGCAGAGAGAGAGGGAGACACAGAATCCAAAGCAAGCTCCAGGCTCTAAACTGTCAGGACAGAGCCCGATGGGGGCTCAAACTCACTCACCTGATCATGACCTGACGGGAGTCAGATGCTTAACTGACTGAGCCGCCCAGGTGCCCCAGCCATAATTACATTTTTTGAAAAATGCTTTATTTTCTCTATTAATTCAGAAGAAATGGTATCACACTGAAATAATCACTATGATGATTGATCACAAAGACTCATCCTCAGTGCCTGTATACACACAGCTATGTGAGTTAGGAAAACACGCACCGAAGTAAACAGCTTCTGAAAATCACACACAAGGAGGTGTGATAGCAATTTTCAAACACAAACAAAAAAACTTTCAAATCCTGTTTAAAAGTCTGCTTTTATATTTTATATTCCCATAGCATAAATGTTCCTATCTTATGGGAAAGTCAGAGAGCTTAAGTCTACAGAGGAATAATGACATGACAACTCCTAATAGTCTCCAATTGCTTTTGCCTCATTTAATTTATTTGTTCTTTTAATAAAAGGCCAAAGATTTTACAGAAGGAGCTCCTTGATTCATGATAGTAATTCAGGCCCGTCTCGTGGCCTGTCTTCTGGTATATATCCTGGTAGGTCTGGTAGATTATGGAAAATCTACTTGATTTTGATGTTTGAATTATCCTTACAATTGGATTTGGTGGCAGTAACCTCTGGAGCAGTGGTCTGTTCTGGGGTGGTTCTCTCTGATCACGGTCTGCTGTGTAGCGGTGGTCTCTTCCTCAGCCAACTGCTCTGTGGAAGAAGTTTCTTCAATACAATGGGCACTGTGGGGGTGGTCTCAAGGACTTGGGTCACCTTTTAAGGGAAGGATGGAATAGTCTGTTTCTTGGGAAAGAAATGTTTCACATTTTTAGAACTTGTTGGAGGAGCCCTTTTGACGATAATAGGCCACACCAGGATTAAGCTCCACATGATTACAGCTGGGATTGTTGATCCAGTGGATTATACCAATTTGAGATTGGATTCTGGAGACCTACCACATACAGGCTGGACCTCAGAACATGATTTGAGTGCTCGTAGATGTTATTCTGGTGACTCGGGGAATGAGCAATTTGTCTCCAATAGATCATCTTGGATTTAAAACACTCCATGCAGGAAGCTGAATTACCAGCAAGAACACAGGAAAACTTGTGGGTCCAGTTCTGGGTTCTCTATTCTATTCCATTGGTCCATGTGTCTGTTTTTGTGCCAATACCATTCTGTCTTGATGATGACAGCTTTGTAGTAGAGGCTAAAGTCTGGGATTGTGATGCCTCCCGTTTTGGTTTTCTTCTTCAATATGACTTTGGCTATTCAGGGTCTTTTGTGGTTCCATACGAATTTTAAGATAGTTTGTTCTAGCTTTGAGAAGAATGTTGGTGCAACTTTGATGGGGATTGCATTGAATGTGTAAATTGCTTTGGGTAATAATGACATTTTCACAATGCTTATTCTTCCAATCCATGAGCATGGAATGTTTTTCCATTTCTTTGTGTCTTCTTCAATTTCCTTCATAAGTCTTCTATAGTTTTCAGCATACAGGTCTTTTACATCTTTGGTTAGGTTTATTCCTAGGTATTTTATGGGTTTTTGGGCAATTGTGAATGGGATCAGTTTCTTGCTTTCTCTTTCTATTGCTTCATTTTTAGTATATAAGAATGCAACTGATTTCTGTACGTTGACTTTGTACCCTGCAACTTTACTGAATTCATTGATCAGTTCTAGAAGGCTTCTGGTGGAGTTGATCGGGTTTTCCATGTAGAGTATCATGTCGTCTGCAAAAAGGGAAAGTTTGACTTCTTCTTTGCCGATTCTGATGCCTTTTATTTCCTTTTGTTGTCTGATTGCTGATGCTAGGACTTCCAACCCTATGTTAAACAACAATGGTGAGAGTGGACACTGACTTCAGGTGGAAAGCTCTCAGTTTTTCCCCATTGAGGATAACATTGGCTGTGGGCTTTTCATAAGTATATGGCCAATTAATCTTTGACAAAGCAAGAAAGAGTGTCCAAGGGAAAAAAGACAGCCTCTTCAACAGGTGGTGTTGGGAGAACTGGATAGCAACATGTAGAAAAATGAAATTAGACCACTTTCTGACACCATTCGCAAAAATAAACTCAAAATGGATAAAAGAGCTGAATGTGAGACAGGAAACCATAAAAACCCTTGAGGAAAAAGCAGGAAATAGCCTCCTAGACCTCAATCGCAGCAATTTCTTCCTCGACACATCCCCAGAGACAAGGGAATCAAGAACAAAAATGAACTACTGGGACCTCATCAAGATAAAAAGCTTCTGCAAGGCAAAGGAAACAATAAAAAAACTAATAGGCAACCAACAGAATGGGAAAAGATAGTGGCAAATGGCATATCAGATAAAGGGCTAGTATCTAAAATATACAAGGAGCTCACTAAACTCCATACACGAAAAATGAATGATCCAGTGAAGAAATGGGCAGAAGCCCTGAATAGACACTTCTCCAAAGAGGACATCCAGATGGCCAACAGGCACATGAAACGATGCTCAGCGTCACTCATCATCAGGGAAATTCAAATCAAAGCCACACTGAGATACCACCTCACACTGGTCAGAGTCACTAAAATGAACAAATCAAAAGACTATAGATGCTGGCGAGGGTGTGGAGAGATGGGCATCCTCCTACACTGTTGGTGGCAATGTAAACTGGTGCAGCCGCTCTGGAAAACAGTGTGGAGACTCCTCAAAAAACTATTGATAGAACTCCCCTATGACCCAGCAATAGCACTGCTAGGGATTTACCCAAGGGATAAAGAAGTGCTGATGCATAGGAGCACATGAACCCCAATGTTTATAGCGGCACTTTCTACAATAGCCAAATCATGGAAAGAGCCTAAATGTCCATCACCTGATGAGTGGATCAAGAAGATGTGGTATATATACACAGTGGAGTACTATATGGCAATGAGAAAGAATGACATATGGCCATTTGTAGCAAAGTGGATGGACCTTGAGGGTGTCACGCTAAGTGAAATAAGTCAGACAGAGAAGGATAGACACCATATGTTTGCATTCATAGGTCTAACAGGAGAGACCTGGCAGGGGACCATGGGGAGAGGAAGGGGGAAAGAGAGCGGGGAAGAGTGAGGGACACAGATCAAGGGAGACTACTGAATACTGAAGAACCATGGACTGAAAGGGGAGGGGGAGGGAGGGAGTGGGTGATGGTCATGGTGGGGGGCACTTGTGGGGAGAAGCACTGGGTGTTATATGGAAACCAATTTGACAATAAACTATCATAAAAATAAATAAATAAATAAACATAAATAAATAAATAAATAAATACTACCTAAACTAAGAAAATAATAAAGATTTTTACCATTTTGTACCCTTAAAAAAAAAGAACACAGAAAAACGTGTGGTCCAATTGGGAGCACACAATCTTGATGGCAATACCTTCATGCTGCATCATTGTAAAACTGCATGTAACCGGGTCTGGGGTGACAGTCATACTAAGGACCATGTCCTTTTGTTGCCAGCTTCCCTGCACATATTGTGGGATCGCCCAGAGGTATCCATTGATCCTTGGTTATTATGCTGCTTTGTACTTTCCAAAATTCCTGTTGGCCCTCCACCAAGAATGCCTGAGAAGCCAGGAGGAGGAAGGAGAGCACAGTGAGGCTATGGATCCTAATGGTTTCAATTTGGTGGGAATCTGTTTGACACAGAACAGATGAGTCAGTGCTGGGAAGTAATTCAGCAATGCAGGGCTGTAGGATGATCCTCCCTCCAACCTCACCCTGCCACCCTGCTTAAGGAGATCAAGAATCCTTCTGGCTCCTGGAGTTACTAGAGTAACAGCCCATCTATTCACAGTTCTCCTTGACCTGAGTTTTGAACATGAAAACCGTCTTTCATCATTCTCTGAGCTGAATTAGTTCTCATTCCTCACTCACTCACTCCTTCATTCACTCCTTCAATAAGCACTTATGGAGCGCCTGCTATATGCCATGCAATAAACTAGATGTTGAATTAACCAAGGTGAACAAGAAAGTCTCATGTATTAAAAACTTAGAGGCAATTCTTTGGGGGAATTTAAATAGAACTGACCATGAGTTTGCCCCAGTTCTGTTACCAACTTGATTTTGACAAAGTGACTCTCCCGCTGGCCTCAGTTATCATAGATATTGAGGTGTTAAGTGTGATATTTCCCAAAGTCTCCTCTGGCTCCATATGCTAGATTTCTAGTCCAGTTAGTTCTAGATGGACTCAGGTGACTACACAATGAAAAAGGACATGGCAAGTGACATGAAAAATGATGTTTGACCAAAGGTTCAAGATGTGTGGGGTTTGGCCACATTGAGATAGATGGGTTTGTAAGGGGTCTTTGGGGGTATGGCAAGAGCCTAAAAAAAAGGCGTGAAGGAAGGGAGGTCATCCAACTTGACCGTGCAAATTGAATCAAAGTGGGTGAGATGAGTTGCTATTACAACTTTTACACTAGAAAGATGAAGGGATGGATGGTTCCTAATTGGTTTCTGGAGCCCTACTGTGGCATAGGGCTGGGAATGTAGAAAGCCCTCAACCAGTGCCTTAAAATATAGATCATTACATAAACAGGATGAAACTGTTACATGGCAGATGTGAGAGTGAAGTCTCAGACCAATAAATAAATGTCCCAAGATCCCATAGTGGACAAGTGAAAACGTGGATTGGGCAGCTAGACCATATATTTTTGGTCCTGTGTACCACCTTTTATTGATCAATTCTTGTCTTTAAAATTATTCTACTTTTCAGAAAATACTGGCAACAAATAAGAAAACTATGACTTACTTAGGGTTTTGTTTGGAGTAGTGCATGATAGAATGATTAATATTGTCAGTGCTCCATTTAAAAAGAAATACAGAATTTTATTTGCAAGAAGGGCAGGCCCAGATAATGGTCCAGATCTTATTTTCACCCTGGGAATGTGGCATCTTCTTAAGAAGATGAGAAAGGGAGACAGTCGTAATTGTGTGGGCAGTCTGACCTTTCCTACCTGTTCCTCTGAAGACATGTTTGGTGAATGATTGACTGAAGCTGGGGAAGCCATCTCAGTTTGAGTCCATTTTCACGGAGGCACCTGAAGTTACTGTGTGGGCAGAGGAATCTGTGGGCTTTGGGGGGCTAGTAAAGTGTGAGTTTCTGGTCTTGGAGATTTCTGCTGAAAATATTCACCTTCAAGTCCCACACAAGAATTCTCTTTGGTCAGCCTTCTATTGGCAGAGTCTCATACCAGAATGACCTAGGTAGAATCCTGAAGATGGCATCCTTTAGGCTATGTGACCTTACCCCAAACAATGACCTCTCTGAACCTCCATTTGTTCATCTACAGATTGCTGACAATAACAGTACTTTATTTTGGGCTACATGCTACATATTTTATGGGGTTGAGATATTCACATAAAATGAATATGATGGGGTTTCAAGTTGTATTCGTTAAAAGCAGACATTTTTGGTTTTCATATTGAGCAATAAAAGAAGACTCCCTTGTGCAAAGAGGATGTGGACCTCACTGAATGTTGTTGCTTCACTAGTTATGAATATTGGAGCATAAAAATTTGTTCATGTTCTTTTTAACTCAGCTATAAGGAATACAGTAGCACAGGTGTGACAATAAATGACAAGTACATTTGGTCCTTGGACAGGAAAATAGGAAATGGTGGAGACTGCAGAAAGCAGAGAAGTACTGCCTCTCTAAGGATTGACAACAGCTCCAATGGAGAACAAGTGGGTATGGCTCTCAATATAGTCATATTTTTAAGGAATGTCTCAAATTGAAGAGGTGTATGTATGAAAGTGGGTTGACATCTGATTGCTTTTTAAAAAAAAAAAAAACGGTGTCTAGGCCAAAAATATACAGATCAAAAGTCTTAAGTGTGATTGGATTTCATTCAAGATTCTCCTGTTTGAAAATTCCAAGGTCACAGATATATAGATGCTGACTGGTGCACTCACTGCTCCAAGGGTCTTTTCATGAATTTCTTAGGAGGTATCTATTTCCCCAAGTTCCAGGTCTCTTGTAAAATTGTTCACTTAGGGACCATCTCCACTATTCTGGTTACCACCTCATTGAAGCCCTCACCTCCATAAATAGGCACTCATAATGTGGTACTTTAAGTATTATCTAGACTAAGGCAAGATTAAGCTGTTTTGTTCTCCAGGGAGGTAAGAAATTAAGGTGGCCTCCTGAGAAAAAAATGAGAAATTCATCTTGAGTCGAGGCAGCAGCCAGATTCTTTCTGGAGGAAGACTATGAGTGAGAATACAAAGCAAATTTAGAAGGAAACACATGAACTTCAAGATCTTTTCTGAGAAGTGTCCCTAAGCTTTGGCAGAAAACATGTAACTATCCCTCAAGAGCTTCCCATTGACCTTCAGTCTTCCTATGATCCTATCCCAAATTCTGCCTTGATCTTTGTATTCCAAACAGCTGGCACAATATGAGACCAGGCTGTGCAGCTATTTGCCTGTTGGCTCAGTCTGCTCTTAAAACTCATTTGCAGCCATTCATACACACACACACACACACACACACACACACACACACACACCAATCTGGCCACACTCCACCCCCCACCCAACATTTCACAAATACTTGCACTTGCTTGCTCCCTTCTGGCCTTTGATCCTACTGTTCCCCTTACTTGTAATACCCTTCTAGTCCTAATTTGCCAGGCACAAACCTGCCCATCCTTCAAGATCCAGCTCAAATGTCTTCTCCTCCCCATTGGTGTCAGCGGTCCCTTCATCCTTGTCTATGCCCCCCATGCTTACATGGATCTTCATGGAGAGACTACCACTCCCAATTAGTGTATACAGTATTTCAGCACTGTGCTGTTATTTCACACCCACAACTGAGAAAATCATGTTTGTACCACAGTACAGTGGGGAGACTGTAGAGATGTGGGCCCCAGGAAGGCTGTCCACAGCAGGTTCTCTCTACCTCTCCATGCTTCCAGAACCAAGGGGATCATTGATTCCTAGATTACTATGTGAAGCCTCTTATGACTTTTTCCTACACAAACCCCGGGAGGAAAGTGCACCCTGGATCCTAATGGTAGAGACATGAGGCTAAGTCTTAGGTGGGCCAGGTCTCTTGGCAAATGCCCTGACTCTGAATGGCAGACCCTGAACTGATGGTGGGTCTGTTGTTCGTTAACCTTAAGCAGAGTATTTTGGATATTACTTTATGGCTGTGAGACTTGAACCTGTCAATTCTACATTGTGAGGAGAAGACACTGCAATGCTGTCCTATGTACCTTCATTTCCTTATTATCCATAGCAATTCCTGGTATATAGTGGATGTTTTCATCAGAATTGTTGAAGTCATGAATTGAGCAGCTCAATTTCACCTACTGAAAGGAATAGAAAAGGAAAACACTTTGTGCCTCATTTGGACAGGAGTAAGATTGGTTCAGATACACATAAATCCAAGGGGTTAAATACACATTCTCTCTCTCTCTCTCTCTCTCTCTCTCTCTCTCTCTCTCTCTCTCTCTCTCTCTCTCATTCTTTCTGTCTTCTGTGCACACTCTGCTGTCTACCTTAATCCTCAGGCAGGTTGCTGCCATTTGTCATAGAACAGAACATGACCTCTCACCCCTAGCACCATATGAACACCAAGGAGAACTTTAATAGCCCATCCCTGGCACATTTTACTGAGTCTGTTACAGGGAGCAGAGACATGTGGACAGCCCACCAGAAGCACAGAGAGTGGAAGATGGGCAGTTTTCAACAAGAAAAGGGACTTCTGTTATCCACAGAAAATGAAAAAGTGGACAAAAACAACCAAGTTACATTTCAACAGGTTCTCATTTAATGGGAACAAATGCAGATAATGAGTTATATTGGAATTTCACAGCTGTTGGCTAGTTGGCTACCCTCTTGAGAAAGATTTCCTTCAGGCTAGGTAGGACTTTGCTAATTAGGGAAGCCATATCAGACTCATGGGACAGAATTGTTCCTAATCTGTTTGAGGATCAGTCAGTAAACTAGTTGCCTAAGGAGAAGGTTTGTGACAGGAGAAGGTGGATGATAAGATCCCAAAGTCAAAGAGAGGTCTTGAATGCAAAGCTGAGGATTTTATTCCACAAACTGGGGATGACAAATATGCAACCTAGGAGCCCTCACTTTGCCTTCCATTGTCCTTGGCAGACTGCCAATAGTTTGTACAAGGAACTTCTGCTGAACCCAGAGACAGCCTCAGAAGTCATTTCAACCCAGTTCTCCAGAAAGCCACTAATCAGAAGGGCAAAACCTATTTGCCATTCTTGCCATTCCGATATTTTTACACAGAAGATTGAGCAGACACACAGCTTAGATGTCCACAAGTCTTACACAAGAAAGTGAATCTGTCTCAGGAGTGGGACTTATGCTGAGGATTTGCCTTTCCTTCACATTTTGATTCAGATTAAATAACACTTGAGAAAAGGAAAGCGAATAGCATGTGTATCCAAGGGTCATGTGTCTTTCACTGATCTGAGAAAAGATTTATCTTTGGCCAACCAATCCCCCAGTGAAGATGGAAGATAGAAGCAATGGTATAGAGAGGAAACCATGAAAAAAACTTCAAGGAATGGTGCCTGGCTGGCTCAGTTGGTAGAGCATGTGACTCTTGATCTCATGCTTGTGAATCAAGCCCCATCTTGGGTGTAGAGATTACTTAAAAACAACAACAACAACAATGCCGATGACGATGACGACGACAAGAGTTCATGGAACCAGAAATCTGAAAGTTTCCTTGATGTCATCAAGACTGTGTCTGTTGGAGATATGATGTTTGGAAATATTCACATAACTAAAATCATTTCATCCTTTTGTCAACTGTGAGACATTGTCCCCATTTTATCATTGAGGAAAGTGCTATTAAATATACTATATCCCTAAGATATCTAGATGATAATGATGATGATACTGATAGTAGCATCATAACATAGTGATGTGACCTCACTTCAAATCATGACAACTCTGTTATGACTGTATTTCTATAATTATCCAAACAAATGCACAATCAAGATAGGAGACTTTCTAGACAAGTTACTTAAACCTGGAAAGTCAGATTATCTCATCTGCAAATGAGGGGGATTTGTACCTACCTCACAGGGTTGTATGATTCTTAAATGAGATATGACAAAAGTTCTTAGCACAGTGCCTTACACAATTAGAGAAGAATTAAATGAAAGCCACTCCTGGCATTTTTATTAGAAATGAACTAATGTACTCTCACTTTAAAAAATTCCCCTGTCCTTCTTTCTGTCTTTTTTTTATTTCTCTCATTCTATTACAATAGTTTTTCAATCTTTGGATAATTTCAGACTTACAGAAATATTACAGAGAGACTTCCTTTGCCCAACCTCTCCCCTAAGTTGTCCTATCATCAACCTCTTACCTAACTATGCTACATTTATAAAAATTATTAAACCAATATTGATATATTATTACTAAGTCCAGACTTTATTCAGACTTCCTTAAATTTCACCTAATGTTCTTATCCTAGAGTGATAAAATTAATATATTTTATTTTTTGGAGTAATTTTAGCTTAACATCAAAGCTCATCAGAAACAGGGGTTCCATATATGGCTTCCCCATACATGCACATCCCCCACATATAAACACCCCTACCAGAGTGGCACATTTGGTCCAACTGATGAATTTACATTGATGCCTCATTATCATTCTAAGTTCATAGTTTCCATTATAGTTTACTCATGGTGTTGTGCAATCATGGGTTTTGACAAATGTATAATGACATGAACCCACCATTAAAGCACAGAATAATTTAACTGCCCTAAAATCCCCTGGGCTCCACCAATTCCTCCTCCTTCTCCCCAACCTCTGGGTATCACTGATCTTTTTACTGCCTCTTTAGCTTTGCCTTCCTGAATGTCATATAGTTGGAATCACATAGAATTCAATATTTCAGATTGGCTTCTTTCACTCAGCTTTGTAATTTTAAGGTTTCTCCAAGTCTTTTTATGGCTTGATAGCTCATTTCTTTCAGTGTTGGAATAGTATTGTGTCATCTGGACGTATCGCAGAGCATTTATTCATTCACTTCCAGAAAGACATCTATGTTGCTCCCATGTTTTGGCAATTATAAATGAAGCTACTATAAACATCTGTATGCAGGCTTTGGCGTGGACCTAAGTCTTCAACTCTGAATAGTCTTTTCTATCCAGGATCTAATCCAAGGTTACTTATGACAGTTTCTCAGCTGTCCATGTTTTTTATGACTGGGGAGATGTTTTGAGATGTCCCTTTTGTTGCCTTGTGTTTTTCTTATGGTCATATTGGCATTAGTCATTCTCTTCATCAAGGATTTAAATGATGGATGTCAGATTTCCATGGCGGGTTCCTTAAAGTTGAATGCAATTGCTCACCACACACAGATTAAGGTTGGTAGTTGAATGCATGTCTTATGCAGTCTGGTCACTGGAAGGTAATTTCAAGTTCAAGAGCTGATTTTTCCCTCATGTATTTGTTACTGCAGTAAGTTTCCCTAACCTGGGGGGCTAGTACCTGTGAGTGCAGTCACCAGAAAGTCAACAGTGGGAGTGATATTATTCTGAGGAGAACCTTAACTGTGCAATAATACCAGGCCAAATTTTGTCAAAACCAGTCTTTTCTTAAAAAAAGACTGTGTGAACAGGCATAGAAAATGCTTAGTTGCTGCATCAAAGTGATATTAATTTGGGGGGTCAAATCATGTGCATTAAAGGTGCTTTTATTGTCAGAAAATGAGGAAATTGGCTAAATAAACTTGGGCTAAAATCTTTTTAGTCTGGCCAAAAGCATTAATCTTAGATCTACTGAACAGTATTGGCATTCCAAATTCGAAGTGCTCATTAGTCATGAGATTTCAGAATTCCTGCTCAGCAAATCAAATAATGCATAGTGTTAAAGTTCTACTTTAGAAAAATGAAAAATGATGAAAGGTTGATGGAACAGCATTCACTGTGAATGCAAATTGAAAGTTATGAAGTTCATCAATCTTAATAGGAATTTCCAATCTCGCACCCCATATACTGAACCCATTTTGTTAGAAACCATGTGCAATGTTTGATTCTTATTCTGAATCCACCTGAACAGTAACATAGTTTGTGTATTAAGTTAAGCCATATGAAATAGCTGTTTTTAGTAGGTCGAAAATGGTAGAATACCAACAGGCTTAAATTAATCAAACTAATAACAGCAGGTGTTTTTTTCTCAATAGGACTGTTTCAAAACTTTATATGTATTAAAAACAGTTATTTTTAGCTCTTTGTAAAAAATGCCTCCTTGCAAAGCAGATTCATTGATTATCTCTGGGTTTTTCATATTCTTGTTATTAGAGATATCAATCTTACAGCACCCTTTTAAAGAAATATGCTCCTTTTGGAAAAGATTTTCTAAGACAGTGACTCTCTACACACAGACACACACATGCACCATATTGCTCAGTATTTGGGGAGAGAGGTAAGGTCCTAGAGATTGTCCCTTTCAAATTTTTAGATGCTAACCTATTTTTGTTACAAAGAGAGCCAGTTACCACCCTGGACAGCCTGCAAGGAGAGAAAACAAGTTGCTCTTTCTTGAAGTTATCTCGAGCAGCCATGCATGTGGACATATGTATTGCCCTTCTGTCACAGTAAGAGGTGAAGATGTTAAGGTGAAAAGCACACCCAGGACAAGGGGATCACACTCACACCCAGAGAGCAAAGCACTCTCACATGTTATGGCTATGGGAAGTCCGGGATGGGCAGAGGAAGAAGATACTGCTTGGTTCCAGGAAGAACAGGGTTGGCTTCTAATCAGACCTCATTCATTCTGCCACTCAGTAATTCATTTATTCTGTCATTCACTCATTTTTCAATTCATCCAAAGAGCACTCATGAATCACCTAAGGTCTTAAAGGGACATGGTCTTTGTCCTCAAAGAGACGCAGACAGAAAAGGGAAAGACAAGGATCTTAACTGTGACAATAGAGAGGTAATTGCTATGTAGGGGGGAAGCCTGGGGTGATCTGGGTGGGGAACATCTAACCTAGTCAGAAGCAGAGAGAATTTCTTAAGAGCCTATAACTAGTTAAAGGACACTCCACAGCTGGAGGAAGAGGATGTCACTTATTCAGTGCTGACTCTGTAACTGCTCCATGCCAGCTGCTAATATCAGTTTAGAAAATCAAAGGTGACTAGGAGTTGGCTTCTGACCTCAAGGTGGGCTGGTTTAATCTGTGGCTCATTATCTGATGATGACTGTAGTGGTGACACCTGTCACTTTGAAACATTCAGCACCAGATATTATTTATTTTTCCACAGAATAAAGTCCTGATTTCTGAGGGCAAAATATAGGAATTTGCTCTTTTTAATTCCAGCCAAATTCAGTCCAGCATTGTCACCCCCTATGTGGCATGTCTTTAGGTTCCATTTATATCTAAGGGTCCATTTTTTCTCCCCAAATATCAGGCTACTTCAAAAGACTTTACCTCTCCCAACCTTATCTTTTTCTAAAATTTCCAGCCTGCTATAATCTATTTGGCAAGTAGTTATTATGACTTCTTATACCCACAACAGAATCCATGGTTCCTTTATGTGGGATCATCTAATTTTTATAGACTTCATTATTAGTACAGTTCATTTGTCATTTTATTACTGTTCATTTGTGTTCTTGCCAATGTCTTTCTTCATCCTGGGAAGTGACATATCTAATCCAGATCTCAAGCATGAAGCTTAGAAAGTACTTAGCAAATATTTTCTGGATTGAATTGGCTTTTGCATTATCCAAGACTTTTCTTCTTGCAATAAAAATAATTAAATTATAGGAAAACACAGAAAATTGAAAATTTATTGAAAGTTACTTATGAATCACAGAGGAAAGTATTGGTCAAGACCTTGTAGACACACAGAGCTGGGGACTCAAAATCAGGAGTGCCACCTCTCTTCCGCCCCATCTCAGTTTTTTCTGCATGTGTGCTTTGATTTCTTTCCCTGCTTTTCTCCACATGATTGGAAACATGGATGTCAGCAGCTTTGAGCTGAGCTGTAGTGTTGAAATCTCAGGCCCATTCTTTGATACTTTGGGCTTGAGTCACATCTCTGCCATTGGACTTCTCTGCCCTGGCAAAGAGCAGGATTCTGGGGTGAATGATCCAGTCCCCTAAAACATGTGGTTGGATTTGTGTGAGGAGCAATTGTTCTCAAAGATGTGGAGAGCTGTTCCCAGAAAGGAGGGACTCTGTAGGTTTCAGGTCTGTACCTGTTATGGAGAAGATAGACAAGGAGATGGGCAGGAAGGAATTCTAGATTCACCTGAGGCTGCATCCAGATCAAAGGCTCCCAGTCTTTCCAACCATGAGGACCATTTAGACACCCACAGCCTGCAGCACAGAGCTCCCCACCACAGTGCTCCCACATTTACTAAAAGTGCTGGAACAACAGTTCAGTGAGAGTGACAGCAGCTATCACAAGTTATTACTGCACACATTTTATGTGATGAGCTCACTCAGTCCCTACTTAGCAGACGCATGCTAGCCTTATCCGCATGCAGAGAGGACAGCTCCTGCCTGGTGAAGCCAAGGCTCCAAATCAGGTCATGGAGATTCTAACAAAATCAGTGCACTTATCCTAGGCTGCTGTCAAAAGCTGCCGCAAAGGAAATGGTAATCTCTTTGCATGGATTAACCACAACGCTGTCTATTGTCATTTGAGCATGAATTGTGCATCTATTTTCAAGATTATCAGTAAGATTCTCCTGTGCTCCTGCCATACCTCTCCTCAAGCCCCATAGCTTCTTCACTCTTCCCACCTGACAGCCCCTGCTCTGGGGTCTTGTGTCCAGTGGTTAGAAAACTCTGAGACCACACAGGCTGCCACCTTCACAGGGAAAAGTCTTGGAAACTCCATTCTGTATGGGGAGGAGGTGACGGGACCAGTAGTTTGTCAATAGCCCATTCAGGTTTTCCCTCAGAACTTACACAGTTTTCAAATAGGATAGCTGAGCTCTGAGAGTGACACTGTCTTCTGAGTGTGACAACAGTGAGGGACAGACAATAGGGCTTCAGCGATGGGGGCCCACATTGTTTTGGTGACTCTTAGGACTGTCTTATTTCTTCTACTCTGTGAAGCTGTCCATTGTGGCCCTAACTTGTCAATAAAAGTGATATTTATTGAAGAAAAAGATGTTAAACTGAAAGCAATTAGACTCCAATTATAGTATATGCACCTCTCAGGCATGTCTTAAATCTTTCTTGTAGACGGTGGGATGGTTTCTAAAAAGGTCAGGAACCATCCTGTCCCCAAATTGTCCCACATTCATATAAACTTTGAATCACCAAATATAAGAAGAAGGACATGTTTTAGAGATGAGGAAGTCAATATCATCAGTTTAAATTCATTAATTCAATTAATTTAACAAACATTTATTGATGATCCCAAATGGGGCCCAGATTATATGTCTCTAACAAAGAGCCTATGTATAACACAATGTATAAATTAAGGGATACAGTGGCTGTTACAAATAAAGGCCCATGTCTTGGGGCTTCACACACTGAAAAGTCAATTCCTCCTCACATGGATCCAAAACGGGGGTTTCCACAGTGGATTGTCATGAACTAAATTCAGTTGCTGCCTCTAGAACTTCAGCCTTGTCAGACTTTGAGACTGTAGGCACAAAGATAGGAAGGGAAAAGTTATTCCCCCTACAGCCCCCACAGGCCAAATGAGAAGCCTGGGACTTACTTGGACTGTTTGGGAATAGGAGCCAATATGGGTCTCATCCAGGTGTTTTGTTGAGGTTGAGCCCTGTTTACAAATGGACCAGAAAAATCTGCCAAGTTTTCCCAGGGACATGGGTGACAGGTGTGTTAAAGGCAGCTCCACAGCCCACCTACCTCAGACCCTTTAAACCCCAAGGACCTTGGTGGAATCCAGGATTCTGATGCTGGGAAGTGTGTTGAGTGGCACCTCTGGCAGTGGAGGCACCTCTACCCAGAGTAACACTTTAGGGCACCAATTTCCTGCCCACATGACACGCTGCTGCTGGCCTACTACTGGGCATGGTGGAGAGTGAGTGGCTTTAGGGAGGACCGCCAGACATCATTGTGTCCAGGTGTTCCCATCCTGCTTTATCCCCTTCAAGTCCTGGGAAAGTCAAATAGATTTCTCATAAAAAGTGGAAATGGAACATTCCAGAACAGAAAGTCAGTTCCCACAGACAGGTGTTCTTCACAGAAAAAGTAGAATCTCATCTTTAGGGATCCATTGTATCTCCTTTGATGACTCACATGGGAAATTTTGCTACCTGGAGATGGCTCCCAGGGAGGTCTGAGGATGCCTGGGCCTGGTTTACTGAAGGCTCATCCCAGCTATAAGGTGATGTATCCACGGGCTGACAGCAGCGACTAGTGCCAGTGACAACTCTATCAGACCTACTTTGTAGGAACCTACCAGCCAAGCAGCTAAATGCAAAGCCAACCCCTTCCCTTAGGCAATATTCTTAACTATAGAAAGGCTTTTATCCCTTGTTCTTTGGCTCTGGCTAGCAACCTTATTAGAGGGTGACAACTTACTGGTGATTCTCTTTGCATCCTATGTGGGATGCCCTTGGAAGGTACAAGACCAGATGAGGCTGACTGAAGTGATGTGGCTGGTCAGGTCTGCCTAGCCCAGGTGGCAGCATCAATCCTCCATCCATTATTGGATTTGGACTGGGTATACTTATCCTGCCACCATACAATGGACTCTAACAATAGGCCTCCTTTATATGTCATGGAAACTGAAATGGTCCACTGGGTTGTGATGCCTGTAACCAATCTGTCTAAGGGTTAACAAGGGCTCTTTGGTCTCAAGGTTGGTCCTGTCCATGTCTGGAAAATAGAACACATTGGTCTTCTGCAGCTGTTATATGGTTACTCTGGCATCTAGTGGTCTTTGACACTTAACCCCACAACTAGAATTGTTATTCCTGCGCATGTGGCAGATTCCGGCCATCCCACAGCTGCATTTGAGATCAAGCTCTGCCATAGTTTGGATATCTGGGAAATTTACAGTCATATGCTGCCAAATTGCTGCAGATGCTGTCACAGCAAAGGGACCATGACAGCGGGCTATTGAACTTAACATTCAGGGGACATTTCATATCCATTCTCATTTTAGGCTGGTAGAATCATCAAGAGATGTAATGAACTTTAAAAGACTTTACAGAAAGGATTGGTAGATAGACCGTGTTACCAGTATTTTAGACTACCCATATAGCCAAGAAGTGTGAGCATAATGCAAGTGATGCTCAGAGGGAGCATTCTCTTTGGAGCAGGTGTTTGGATAAGTTTAAGACAAAAGCGGTGGGACATAGGAGAAGCAACTCTTCATATCCATGATTCCAACCTCACAACCCCAAACACTACTCTCTATGTTTTCAAATGATAATACTGCTTTGGAAACCTGTATTAAGTGGCATCATAAGTGACAACATAGAGACTGACTCCGGTCTATTGCTTCTATGGCCCCTGGTTGGTTATTTAATATGGAATATTACAGGGAGCTAGAATTATGATGAGTTGGTTGAATTTGCATCCCCAGTGGAGTCTTACATTGGCTCACTGGGAAGCAATAGGGGATGTCATTGAACATTGAAAGGTCTCTTATTTTGCCTCTGTCTCCATGACCCTGATCCATCTGGAGGGAAGATCTAGTTTTGGATGGATAACTGGTTGACAAGGGAATAGAAGTTGCTACTGGATCAGGCCAAACAAGTTGTGACCATGGAAAGAAAGCAACACACTAGGTAGTTAGGTAGGGAATCCTTTCACAATTAGGTCTTTTTCATTTTCAGATTTTCTTTTTGCATATGGTGTGAGACAATGGTCAATTTTCATTTTTTTTCTTATGGATATCTAGTTGTGCCCATAACATTTGGTGAAAAGAATTTCCTTCACTTTCTGAATTGAATAGAAACATTTCTTCAGGGTATCTCATGCAGAGCTGGACAGGTCTGCCAGCCTTTGCTTGAATGCCCAGTGGGGAGTTTGCTGCCTTAGAAAGCAACCTGATCTGCAATTTATTGGAAGCCTGCTTATGGTCAAGTGACATTAGTTCCCTTTTACTGAGCCCTACTCAGTGTCAGGCCTGATGTTGGTAGTCCACCCAACAAAGTGGGTGCAATCCCCTTCCTATTTTACAGAGGTGGAATGTGACTAAGGGCTCTTGTACTGCTTCTCAAGGGACAGCCACATGGGAACCCAGGCTTCTGAGTGATATCAGCCCATTCTGCCTCTGGGAATCAAAGGAACCCAAAGACATGGTCTTTGTGCACAGGTGTCTGAGATCTTGTTGAGGAAGAGAGAAATGAAATAACCACTCATTGAGAAGAGGACAGAAAAGGATGGGAGTGTCCAATCTGACCTAGGGAGTGGTAGCAGTAGCTCAGGAAAGGCACATGGGGGTGCAGGAGCCCCTACGCTGGGAGGACAGGAATGGAGATGGTAATTTCAGATTGACAGTGGGCTTCCGGGCTGTGGTTAGCTCTGTAACACTCCCCCTCCCCATGATTACACACTTAGGAGTGGCTCCACCTCTCCCATTTCCCCAGCAGTTACGTAGCTACTGGTGCTCTGCCAAAAATCTATAGTACACAATGGAGCTCAGCCATGTATCTTGAACAATAGCTATTTTCTAAATGGATCAAGACGTTTTCCTTTAGGCTCATTTGAAATATTGCTTGGCCAACATTACTGTGCTTCAGACTCATCTAGAAAGCTTCTTAAAATACACATTCCTGAGTGATATCAGCAGGCTGGCAAACTAAGATTTCCAACAGAGTTAACAACAATGTATGACAAGAACAGTGTCATGAGAACTCAAGAGACTAGTTGAAAAACTGCAGTTTTCAGATAAAAATAAACTAGGAATAAACTCTTGTGAAAGCAGTAGGAAATTGTATGGCACTGTGCATTCCCATCTATGCCCCCTTCTGCTGCTAGGCATAGTGCGGTACAACTAAGAGAAAACCTCTCATACTGGGGCTCGGCCCTAGGGAGGGCTCTGTGTCCAATGTCCTGGCATGTCTGGGGGCTGCCAAAGGTACTGTCTTGCCTGACTCAAAGTCCGAATGGGATCAGGCTTAATTTGGAAGCCAGTGAAAACAGTGAGCACCTCAGCCAAGTTAGAATGCAGTCCCACAAGAAGTCACTAAAGAGAGCAAGAGACCATGGGCTTCTGAGAAGAAGCAGGAACAAGCTCCTTAGGGGATTTGAGACAGTTTAAAACCCATGCAGGATCAAAAAAAAGGACCCATCTATGTGCTGTGCATAAGAAACTCACATTAAATATAAAGACACCTATAAATAAAATTAGCTTGATGGAGAACAATACCATGCTGACACTAATCGAAAAGGAAAAAAAAAAACTATAATAGTTCCATTAATTTCAGATGGAGGAGGCTCTAAACAAGGAAAGTCATAAGGGCTAAAAAAAAAAAAAAAGCATTACATAATGAGGGAGGGACAATGTTCTAAGAAAGCATAACTAATGTACATATGCCTAACAACAGAGCATCAAGCTATGTGAGACAGAGTAATAGATTTGAAGAGAGAGGCAGAAGTCCACCATCATAGTTGGAGACTTCAACACATCTCTAGTAGAAATGGGAAGATTGAGGAAGAAAATCAGTAAGGACAGAGGTGAACTCAATACCACCAACAATGAACTGGATCTAACTGACATTTATAGACTACTTTATCCAACAATAGCTCAATACACATTCTTTTCAAGCTGACCTGGAACATTCACCAAGATTTTAACAAATTTAAAAAATGCAGTAATCAGTTTTCTCAACACCATTTGTTGAAGATACTTTTTCCCATTGCATATTCTTGCCTTCTTTGTCGAAATTAATTGAGCATATAATTGTGGGTTTATTTGTGGGTTATCTATTCTCTTCCATTGATCTATGTATCTATTTTTGTGCCACCATCATACTGTTTTGATTACTACAGCTTTATAGTGTATCTTGAAATCTGAGATTGTGATACCTCCAGTTTTGTTCTTCATTTTCAAGATTTTTTTTTGGCTATTCAGGGTCTTTTGTTGTTCTTAAAATTTAGGATTATTTGTTTTAGTTTTGTGAAAAACAACATTGGTATTTAATAGGGATTGCATTAAATCTGTAGATTGCTTTGGTTAGCACAGACATTTTAACAATGTTTATTCTCCCAACCCATGAGCATGGAACATCATTGCATTTGTTTGTGTTGTCTTCAATTTTTTTCAACCATGTTTTTAGAGTACAGAGTCTTTTGCATCCTTCATTAAATTTATTCCTAGGTATTTTATTATTTTTGGTGCAATTGTAAATGGGATTGTTTTCTTAATTTCTCTTTCTGCTATTTCATTATTAGTGCATAAAAATGCAACAGATTTCTGTATATTGATTTTGTACCCTGTGATGTAACTGAATTCTTTTTTATTTCTAGTTTTTTTTTTTTTTTGGAAAGTCTTTAGGGTTTTCTATATATAGCATCATGTCATCTGCAAGAAGTTTTACTTCTTCCATATCAACTTGGATGCCTTTTATTTATTTATTTATTTATTTATTTACTTTCTGATTGTGGTGTTTAGAACTTCCAGAACTATGTTGAATAAAACTGGTGAGAATGGAAATCTTTGTTTTGTTCCTGATCTTGGGGAAAGGCTTTCAGTTTCTCACCACTGACTATGATGTAAGTTGTGGGGTTTTCATATATGGCCTTTATTATATTATAATACTTTGTTGAGGGGCTTTATTATGAATGAATGTTGTACTTTATCAAATACTCTTTTCCATCTATTGAAATGATCGAATGACTACTACCTTTTCTCTTGCTGACGAGATGTATCACATTGATTGCTTTGTGAATATTGAACAACACTTGCATCCCAGGAAAAAATTTCTAGTTGACCATGGTGATCTTTTTAATGTATTGTTCAATTTGGTTTGCTAATATCTTGTTCAGGATTTTTGCATCTGTGTTCAGTTACATGCAAAAGAATGAAACTGGACCACTTTCTTATACCACACACAAAAATAAACTAAAATGGACTTAAGACCTGAAGTGAAACTTGAAACCAAAAAATCCTAGAGAGAACATAGGTAATTTCTCTGACAACAGCCATAGCAACATTTTTCTAGATATGTCTCCTGAAGCAAGGGAAACAAAGCAAAAATAAACTATTGACACTATATAAAAATGAAAAGCTTCTGCACAGCAAAGGAAACAGTCAACAAACAAAAATATAACACATTGAATATGAGAAGATATTTGCAAATGATATATCCAATAAGGGGTTAGTATCCAAAATATATAGAAAAACAAGGCATATGGGTGGCTCAGTTGGTTAAGTGTCTGACTCTTGATTTTGGTTCAGGTTATGATCTCACAACCATGAGATCGAGTCCCACATTGGGCTCTCACTGGACCTACTTAAGCCTACTTAAGTTTCTCTCTCTCTCTCTCTCTCTCTCTCTCTCTGTCTCTCTGTCTTTCTGTCTCTTTCTCTCTCTCCTCTCCCTCTGCTCCTTTACCCATCACCTCTCTCTTTCTAAAATTAAAAACAACAAAAACAACAAAATATATTAATTATATTTATATTTATATTAAATATATTAAAACATATATATGGCCAACAGACACTTGAAAAGATGCTTAATCACTAATCATCAGGGAAATGCAAATCAAAATCACAAGAGGCATCACCTCATACCTTTCAGAATGGCTACTATTGAAAAGACAAAAAAAAAAGTGTTAATGAAGATAGGGAGAAAATGGAACACTTGTGCACTGTTGGGAGGAATGCAAACTAGTTCTGCCACTGTGGAAAACAGTATGGAGGTTCCACAAAAAAGTAAAAATAGAATTACCATATGATCCACTAATTGTACTATTGGGTATTTACTCAATATAAAAATACAAAATTTTAAAGACATATACACCCTAATGTCTATTGCAGCATTATTTATAATAGCCAAATTATGGAAGCAGCCCAGGTATACATCAATACATAAATAGATAAAGAAGAGGTGATATCTATATCTATATATAATTGAATATTAGCAAAAAATAAAGAATGAAATCTTGCCATTTGCAATGAAATGGATGGATCTAGAGGGTATACTGCTAAGTGAAATAAGTTAGTCAGAGAAAGCCAAAGACCATCTGATTTTACCCATATTTAGAATTTAAGAAATAAAACAAAGAAGAAGGAAACAAACAAACAAAAAACCCAGAGTCTTAGCTATAGAAAACAAATAGATGGTCACCAGAAGGAAGGTGTGGAGGGGGGATGGGTAAAGCAGGTGAAAGGGATTAAGATGCACTTATCATGATGAGCACAGGGTGATGTATGTAAGTGTGAATCACTTGAAACTAATATAACACTATATGTTAGTTATACTGGAATTTAAAAAATAAAAACAAATTTAAAAGTTGTAATTTATATACAAATAACTGTACATATTAAAAATGAAAGAAAATACTGGTACATACATCTACACACGAAACAATTATATTAAAGAGAGCAGATTAAAATTGCTGCTTAGCTCCTCACATTTTTTTACATAAAAATACATTACGGATTCTTTCTCTAGTTGCATATAGACTCTTTCTTTCCTTTCCTTTTCTTTTCTTCCTTTCCTTTCCTTTCTTTTCTTTTTCTCTTTCTTTCTTTCTTTCTTTCTTTCTTTCTTTCTTTCTTTCTCTTTCTTTTTTTAATTTTAATTTTAATTTATTTTTATTTTTTTAAGTAGTTTATTGTCAAATTATTTTCCATACAACACCCAGTGCTTATCCCCACAAGTGCCCTCCTCCTCCATTACCTCCACCTATTTTCCCCCCTCCCCCTTCAGCCCTCAGTTTGTTTTCAGTATTCAATAGTCTCTCAAGTTTTGCGTCCCTTTCTCTCCCCAACTCTCTTTCCCTCTTCCCCTCCCCCTGGTCCTCCATTAGGTTTCTCCTGTTCTCCTGTTAGACCTATGAGTGCAAACATATGGTATCTGTCTTTCTCTACCTGACTTATTTCGCTTAGCATGACACCATCGAGGTCCATCCACTTTCCTACAAATGGCCAGATTTCATTCTTTCTCATTGCCATGTAATACTCCATTGTATATATATATACTACATCTTCTTGATCCATTCATCAGGTGATGAACATTTAGGCTCTTTCCATGTTTTGGTTATTGTTGACATTGCTGCTATGAACATTGGGGTACATGTGCTCCTATGCATCAGCATTTCTGTATCCCTTGGGTAAATCCCTAGCAGTGCTATTGCTGGGTCATAAGGGAGTTGTATGGATAGTTTTTTGAGGAACCTCCACACTGTTTTCCAGAGCGGCTGTACCAGTTTACATTCCCACCAACAGTGTAGGAGGGTGCCCATCTCTCCACACCCTCGCCAGCATCTATAGTCTCTTGACTTGTTCATTTTAGCCACTCTGACTGGTGTGAGGTGGTATCTCAGTGTGGTTTTGATTTGTGTTTCCCTGATGATGAGTGCTGTTGAGCATCGTTTCATGTGCCTGTAGGCCATCTGGATGTCCTCTTTGGAACTGAACTCTTGGGACCTCATCAAGATAAAAAGCTTCTGCACTGCAAAGGAAACAACCAAGAAAACTAATAGGCAACCAACAGAATGGGAAAAGATAGTTGCAAATGACATATCAGATAAAGGGCTAGTATCCAAAATCTACAAGGAACTCACCAAACTCCACACCCAAAAAACAAATAACCTAGTGAAGAAATGAGCAGAAGACATAAACAGACACTTTTCTTTCTTTCTTTTGAGAGACAGGGTGTGCAAGCCAGGGAGAGGGGCAGAGGGAGATAGAGGGATAATCTTAAACAGGCACTACACTCAGCAGGGCTCAATCCCACAACCATGGGATCATGACCTAAGCCAAAATCAAGAGTTGGAAGCTCAGATAACTGAGCCACCCAGGTTCCCCATTTTTCCATTCTTTTTAATTGAAAAAAGTAATTATATAATATCTGCTCTCAGGCCACAATGGAATTGAACTAGAAAACAATAACAGAAAAATAACTGAAAAATCCCCAAATACCTGGTGATTAAACAACACCATTCTCAATAACACGAGTCCACAAAGAAATCTCAAGAGGAAATTTTGAATTGTTTGAACTACATGAAAATGAAAAAACAACTTACCAAGACCTCAGGAAGGGGAACTTATGACAGTGAATGCATATATCAGAAAAGAAAACAATATGTAACACAAAATATTTAAGTTTCCACCTTAGGAAACTGGAAATAGAAGAGAAAACTAAATCTGTAATAGGCAGGAAAAGAGAAATTATTATTATTAGAAAAGAAATTAATGAGATTAAAACCAAGAAATTGATCGAGGAAATGAATGAAACTAAAAAGAGATTGTTTGAAAAGTTCCCTAAAATTGACAAGACTCTAGCCAGACTAATTAAGAAAGAAAAGAAAGAGAACACAAATGACTAATACCAGAATAAAAGAGGGGGCATCACTTCAGATCCTATGGAGATTAAATGTATAATAAAGGAATGCCATGAACAACTTTATGCCCACAAATTTGATAAACTCTATGAAATAGACCAATTCTTGAAAGACACATGTGCCAACATTCACATCAGAACAAATAGATTGGTTCTATATTAAAGAAATTGAATCAGTAATTAATAATCTTCCACAATAGAAAGCATCAGGCCCAGGTGGGTTCACAGGTGAATTCTACCAAACACTTAAGGAAGAAATTATATCAACTTTCTACAACCTTTTTCAGATGACAGAAGCAGAGGGAATACTTCTGAACATATTTTATGAGGCCAGCATCACCGGAATACTAAAACCAGACAAACACATTACAAGAAAGAAAGCTACAGAGCAACATGTACATTCATACATGCATATGAATGTAAAACTCAACAAGATATTAAGTTAATCAAATCCAACAATATATACAAAGAATTATATACAATGACCAAATGGGATTTATGTGCTGTTGTCTCTTTCTTCCTTCAATT
Organism: Mungos mungo; assembly: GCA_004023785.1. Lineage (NCBI taxonomy): Eukaryota > Metazoa > Chordata > Mammalia > Carnivora > Herpestidae > Mungos > Mungos mungo. The sequence goes on from PISW01010727.1 coordinate 32,497, forward strand.
CTAGTCTTTTGACTAGACTTCAGTTTTGACATGACCTCAATTCAAGTCAAAGCTTGCTTCATATATTTAGGAGCTCTGATGTTTGGCCTAAATATTTGTTTTTCTTCTTGGTGAATTAGACCCCCTTACCATATAGTGACCTTCTTTGTCTCTTGTAACAGTTTCTGATTTATAGTGTATATTAGTGTGACCACCTCTGACCTCTTTTGGTTTTCATTAGCATGAAATATCTTTTTCTATGCTTTCAATTACAATTCATGTGTGACCTTAGATGTAATCTGAGTTTCCTGTAGACAGTATACGTTAGATTATGCTTTACTGATAAGAAAGAGGGGTGCCCGGGTGGCGAAGAGAGTTAAGCGTCTGGCTTCAGCTCAGGTCGTGATCTCACGGTTTGTAGGTTCCAGCCCCGCGTTGGGCTCTGTGCTGACAGCTAGCTCAGAGCCTGGAGCCTGCTTCAGATTCTGTATCTCCCTCTCTCTCTGACCCTCCCCTGCTTGCACTGTCTCTGTCTCTCAAAAATATATAAAAGCTATAAAAAATTTTAAAAAGAAAGAAGTTACTGCTGCCATTTTTAAAAGTTGCACAAGAAGCAATAGGTGTCATCAGTGATGTGGAGAAAGGAAGGGGTACTCCCCTGCACTACTGATTAAATGAGAACTGCTGCAGCCACTCTGGAGAAAAGTATGGAAGTTTCTCAAAAAACTAAAAATAGAACTACCCTACAATTCAGTAATTGCACTGCTAGGTATTAATCCAAAGGATACAAAAATTCTGATTCGAAAGGTCACATGCATCCCAATGTTTATAGAAGCACTATGAACAATAGCCAAATTATGGAGAGAGCCCATGTGTTCATTGGCTGATGAATGGATAAAGATGTGGTGTGTGTACATACAATGGAATATTAGGGATCAAAAAGAGTGAAATTTATCATTTGCCATGACAAGCTAGAATGTATTATGCTAAGTGAAATATGTCAGTGAGAGAAAGACAGACACACATATTGTCCAATTATCTTTGACACTGGTGTCAAGACCACTTGGTGAGAAAAAAGACTATCTCTTCAACAAATGTTGTAAAGAAACTGAAAAGCTACATGCAAAAGAATGAAAGCTCCCACAGGACAAAAACCAAACAGACAAATCAGAAGAATAACAAAAAAGCCCCCAAAATAACCTCCTCAAAAAGCAGGAGAAAAGTGGCATGACAACGGATTCAGCAATGATTTCTTGGATAAGAAAGCAAAAAGCATGAGCAACAAAAGCAAAAATAGACCTAAGGGACTTTCATATGTACATTAATGGACAAAATCCACAGAGTGAAAATGCAACCTGCGGAATGGGAAAAAATATTTGCAAACCACATATCTGACAAGGTGTTAATACCCAGAATATATAAAGAATACCTACGGCTCAACAACAAAAATCATATAGCTCAATTAAACATTGGATGAAGGATTTGAATACACGGCTTTCCAAAGATGATATATGATTGGTCAACAATCATAAAAAGATGCTTAACATCATTATTTAAAAAAAAAAGGGAATCTGTGCATAGTTTTGACCCCTACCAGGCCACATAAGAATGGGCCTTGGACCTGGAATAATAAATACTTTTTTTAGCCAAGAGATACGGAGTGTACACAGCTTGTGCTGGATTTATCGGTTTGTGTGGGATTATCATTTCTTGTTTCAGTTTGTGCTCCTTTGTTCTGCTAAAACAGGCACATTATATGGCAATGGGCCAATCCCATCACTGTATCTGTTCTCTGTGGAGAGGAGATAGAGTCCTTCTGCTGCAGCATAGGAGGGACGTGCTGTATGCTAACAGTCCTGCGTCCGCTGCCAGGAGGACCTACTGGCCACAGGGAGCTGATGCCCACTACTGAAACTGATCTTGCTCTTTCTCTTTTCTATATGAGTAAAGCATCCTTCCATCCGGGGCATGACTGCACTGTTTTCCTTGGAGATTCCAATACCAAGATGCAATGGGCAGAAGCCCTTGAACTTCTACTCCTGATAGTAGGCAAGAGGTATTACTTGCTCAGTACTAATCACTAGAGGAGTAAAAATGAAAACCACGATGTGATATCAACTCACACTCACTAGGGTGGCTTCTAGCAGAAACAAAATATGACTAGTGTTAGTAAGGATGAGGAGAAACTGGAAGGCTTTTGCACTATCAATAGGACTATAAAATGGTATAATCGCTATTGACAACATTATGGCTGTTTCTCAAAAAATTAAAAATAGAGCAATTATATGATCCAACCTTCCTGCTTCTGGGTATATTTACAAAAGGATTGAAAGCAGGATCTTAAATATATATTTGCATACCCTTGTTCATAGCAGCACTGCTAACACTAGTCAAGAGGCGAGAGTAACTCAAATGTCCATATATGGATGGATGGATAGACAGATTGTGGCAAACGCATAGAATCGTGTACTATTCAGCCTGAAAAAGGAAGGAAATTCTATCACACGCTACAGCATGGATGAACTTTGAGGACATTATGCTAAGTGAAACCAGCCAGTCATAAAATGCAAATAGTGTAAGCTTACACTTTTAAAGTATCTAGAGAAGTCGTATCCACAGACACGAAAAGTAGAATGGCAGTTACCAGAGACTAGGGAGAGGGAGGAAGGGGAGTTGTTTAGCGGGTCTAGAGTTTCTGATGAAGAAATTCTGGAAATCTGTTTTACAACAATGGGAATATGCTTAACACTACTGAATTAAAAATTGTTAAAGTACTTTATGTGATTAGGATGGTAGATTTTATGTTGTGCTTTAATCTACAATAAAAAATAATTTTATAAAGTAACTATTCCTGAGCCTCAGCCTCAGAGATTCTGATTCAATATGTCTGGGGTAGAGTCTGAGAATTAGCATTTCTGAAGCTACCCAGGTGCTTCTGGTGTTCAGGCCACACTTTATGTACCACTGATTTACATCACATTTCATCATTGGAAAATACCAGACAGCTACAATGTGGTTCTTGTTTGAAATATTAGGAAATGTTAAGAAATGCTTTGTGCCAAAACCTATCCTAGCCTGTGATATACATGGACTGAGAGCCAGGAGTTAACATTTTGGGGAATCTGGCTCCTCTTCTGGGCCAGACACACGAACTCTGTGATGTTAGGCAACTCATGTCTCTAAGCTTCAGGTCACTTTGTTTATAATTGGGAATAAAACTGCTGACTTCATAGGGATGTAGTGAGGATTATGGGAAGGGACAAGTGCAAGGCACAGAGCCTTTATAAGAAACAGATTTGGTAAGTGTGTCAAAGTAGATGCTTGATTCATATAATTTTAGAAACTCAAAGGCAGCAAACTTCCCCTGACAACCCCCCACCACCACCCAGGCTTCTGTGTCCCTCACATGCCTCCAATGTGTTATCTTGGTTCTGACACTGACACTGAGCTTCTAGGAGGTTATGGCTTGTCTGTTAGATCACCTCTCCTTTATCCAGTGTTTTGCACAGTACTTGGGACATAACATATGATAAATAAATATATGTTAATTGTATAAAATACATACAGAAGATGTATGAGTAGTTCTCAACCAGGGTATCACATGAGAACTACCTGGGAATTAAATAAAAATATGACTACCAGGGTACACTCCAGAGATTCTGACTTAATTAATCTAGAACAGTGTCTTTCAATCTTGGTTGCACATTTATAATTACCTGGGAAATTTAAAAATCCATTGCTCAGACCATATCTCTACCAATTATATCAGAATCTCTGGGCATGGGACCAAAGCATCAGTATCTTTATTTTTTTTAATAGTTTATTGTCAAATTGGTTTCCATATAACACCCAGTGCTTCTCCCCACAAGTGCCCCCCACCACGACCATCACCCCCTTCCTCCCTCCCCCTCCCCCCTCAGCCCATGGTTCATTTTCAGTAGTCAGTAGTCAGTATCTTTAAAGAGAATCTTCAGGTGAATCCTTTGCAGGGGCTGGGCATCACCTGGTCAGACTGGAAAGACAATTTACACACACAGGCAGTGGATTCCTAACCTGTCCTTAGATAAGGACAGATGTAAAATTAGGAGGGAAGCAGGTCACTATTTTTCATGCTCCTGATAAAATCTTATTGTCTGCCCTTTCCTACTTTGTTCATTTCATTTACTTTCGAGTCTTTAGAGTTGCTCTCTTTCATGTTCACTTCTCTCTCTTTTTGGCTATTTGTTATTCCTTTTGGGTGACTGTGCTGGGTTGGATAGTTTCTCCCAAAACGTCACGTTTATGTGGAATCTGTGAATGTGACCTTGGTTGGAAATAGAAACTTTACGGATGTAATCAGGTTAAGATGAGGTTATACTAGATGAGGATGGACTGCAGTCCAATGATTTCCCTCTAAGAAGAGGAAATTTGGATACAAGACACACAGGACATGACTCCATGTGATGACAGAGGCCAGAATTGGAGAGATGCTCTACAAACCAAGGTGTGCCACCAAGAGTTAGATGACAAGCCTCCTTTGCTTGTTTGGCCAAAAACAATTTTACAGGGAGGCTGGGGAAGAAGGTGGATAGACGAATGGCCAGTGAGATGTGTTGGCATTGCCATGGTTGTGGGTTTCTGCAGAAAGTCGGTGCTGAAATGTGGTTTTCTAAGGGAGAAGAGACATTTCCAACACTGAGCAGTGTTAGGAGATGCAGACATGCTACTACAATTATAGATATTTCTGAACATGCCATACATGAACCAGTCATTGGAATATGAGCACTATAATGATTTTTTTTTCTTCATGGTTTGCTACCATTTTCTATCCCTAGAATAGTATCTGGCACATAGTAGGAGCTCACAGTAGATAATAAATAAATTAAGCATGCACACTGAATGCTTCCTCCATGTGGAACACCTTTACCCCAGAGAGTCACCTTCCTTGATATTTCATTTTATTCATGGTAGGCTCAAGTCTTCTCCACAGAGTAGTCTCCCCTGTTGTCCATCACTTTTACCCCTTTCTCCTCCTTTACTCTTCCTCTCTACTTTGTATATTTGTGACTTTATTATCACTTTCTCCTTTGGTAGTTCAATGGGGCAAATCATAGATCTCCTTTGAGCTACTGTATCTCCAGGACCTGTGACATGAACTGGCAAAGTCAGTGCTCAATAAATTATGTGTTAAATGAATGAGTGAATGAATGAATGTATGCCAGCTCCATGGAATACCTTAGCACAGTGCCTGGACATGGCAAGGGAAAGATAAATGTCAGTGTTGATGTTGATGATAACATCAAATGTCACTCTGAGGCTGTCACACTCTGGATTGGCCACTGACAATCTTCCGTGTAGGTAGTGGGTGCTGGTGAGTGTAAAATGTCACTCTCCCACCCCACCTGCTATATTCTTCCCTGCCACCAGGAGAGACTCTAAAAAGTAGGGCTTTTACCATCCCCTGCTCCTGACTCTTTGTTCTTTGTAGAATTGTGACAAGGCATTGGATTTCACATCATCCTCTCTCCATAACTTTTGAATTAAAACACTTTCAGATCTTTCCCACTAACATGTAAATGACCAAAAGCAGTGTCATCCCTGCATCCATCTTCTAGGATTTTCTCTTTTGTTTCCTTTCACATATGCAGTCATCTGCCTTCACTTTGTCTCACTTCTTACCTATGGATATTTTTTCCAAATTCCAGATCCCATACCACTTTTCTGAAATCTCAATTGACGTGTTTCTGCTGTTTCCACCTCCTCTGTTTTCAATGCCACTATCCCCCACCCTCCCCACTCATGTTGGAGTTTTCACCCAGATCCCTGTATTTTCCCAGGCTTCTTTCACCCACACCAGATGAACTTCCTCAAGATCAGGGACCCCACATATTGTGGGCATAATCGACTCTGACTTAGGTCAGTGAAGAGCATTTCCTCCAGCCTGTGGACTTTGCTTACAGACCTCCTGGGTTCAGATCCTGCCTCTCCTACCATTTGTGAGATCCTGACAACTGTCTTAATCACCACATGCTCCATGTGTCCACTTGAAGTCAAGGATCTCAGTTATTATAGTTCATACATAATCAAATGTCTCAGACCAATAGATGGTTGGGCAACAGAATATAGTTTCTTAGATACTTTTTCTGTGATATATGGAGAATTGTTTATAAAATCATTTGGAACCAGACATAGAGAAATCAAACAACTATTGAACAGATTTCTGAAAAATGCCCAGAAGTTTATTATCTTTGTTAATTTGACAGAAATAGCACCCCATTGAAATCATCACTCTGGCTCATTCACCTCGAAGACAGATCCTCACTGGGCATATACACATAGCTTTGTAGGCAATAGAACTATACTCTGTGCTAAACAGCCTCTGAAAATCACATCACAAGTAGACATAAAGGAAATTTTAAAACATGAACACAAAAATTACAAAATCTAAGTATTCCACTGTACTCCCATAGTACAAAACTTCATATTCATGAAGAACTTGGAGAGCTTTGTAACATATAGAAGGACAAATGACATGACATTTCTTAGCTGACTCCATCTACTTTTGCCTCATGACAATTATTTGTCCCGTAAATCAATGACTAGAATTTTGTCAAAGACGTGTCTACTCCTCACAGTAATTGAGGGCCATCTGCTGGGCAGTAACTGGATACACCTGCTGCACTGTCCTCTGAACTGTAACCTAGTATGGCTGTAGGTCTGTATCCAGGTATGTCTCCTGGTATGTATCCAGGTCAGACTGCTGGAACGTATCCAGGTCCATCTGCTGTAACATATCCAGGTTGGACTGCTGAAATGTATCCAGGTCCATCTTTTGGAACTTATCCAGATCTGTCTGTTGGAACGTATCCAGGTCCATCTTCTGGGACATATCCAGGTCCATCTTCTGGAACGTATCCAGATCCGTCTGCTGGAATGTATCCAGATCTGTCTGCTGGAACGTATCCAGGTCCATCTTCTGGAATGTATCCAGGTCCATCTTCTGGAACTTATCCAGATCCATCTGCTGGAATGTATCCAGATCTGTCTGCTGGAACATATCCAGATCCATCTGCTGTAATGTATCCAGATCTGTCTGCTGGAATGTATCCAGATCCATCTGCTGGAATGTATCCAGATCTGTCTGCTGGAACGTATCCAGGTCCATCTTCTGGAATGTATCCAGGTCTATCTGCTGAAATATGTCTGTCTGCTGGAACGTATTCAGGTCTGTCTGCTGATTTGTCTTCTGCTTAATTTTGATGGTAGAATCATCTTTACAATTTGGTTTGGTGGTGATCATGGTTTGTATCTCCATTGGAATGGTGGTGGTAGCCTCTTTGGTGTAGGATGATTCTGTGGGGATGGTCTGTTTTGGAATGGTCTCTCTGACTGTGATCTGCTGTGTAGTGGTGGTCTTTTCCACAGCTAATGGTTCTGTGGGGGTGGTCTGTCCCGGGGTGGTCTCTGTAGTTGTGGTCGGCTGTGTAGTTGTGGTCTCTTCCACAACCAAATGTTCTGTGGGGGTGGTCTGTCCCGGGGTGGTCTCTGTAGTCATGGTTGGCTGTGTAGTCATGGTCTCTTCCACAACCAAACGTTCTGTGGGGGTGGTCTGCTCTGGGGTGGTCTGTGTGGTTGGCTGTGTAGTCGTGGTCTCTTCCACAGCCAAATGTTCTGTGGCAGTGGTCTGTTCTGGAGTGGTCTCTGTAGTCGTAGTCGGCTGTGTAGTCATGGTCTCTTCCACAACCAATGGTTCTGTGGGGGTGGTCTGCTCTGAGGTGGTCTGTGTGGTTGTAGTTGGCTGTGTAGTGGTGGCCTCTTGTATAACCAACCGCTCGCTGGAGGTGGTCTGTTTTCGAGTGGTCTGTTCTGGAGTGGTCTCTTTGATCATGGTCCCTTCCCTAACCAACAGTTCTGTGGGGGTTGTTTGTTCTGGGGTGGTCTCTGTGGTCGTGGTCTGCTGTGTAGTGGTGGTCTCTTCATTCACAATGGGCACTGTGGGGGTGGTCTCTGGGCCTTGGATCACCTTGATAGGGAGAGGAGCTATGGTTTGGCTCTGTTGCATGGGATAGTAGTGTTTGACATCTTTGGAATTTGCATCAGGCTCTCCTTTGACAAAGATATGACACCAGGGGTTGCGCTCCACATTAGAATAGCTGAAATTGTGGATCAGAGTGGAGTGCACCAGCTTCAGATTGGATTCTGGAAATCTCCAACTGCACACTCTGGTCCTCAGGACCATCTTGGAGTCCTCACAGACGTGGTTTTCCCAGCGTAGGTTCTGGACAATTTGCCTCCAGTAGATTATATCATTTCTAAAACATGATATGCAGGAGGTTGGATTGCCAGCAAAGACACAAGAAAACCTGTGGTCCAGTCGGGCGCATTCCACCATCAGAGCGATACCCTCCTTATGATCAGTCACAGTCAAATAACATGTGGCCTGGTCTCGGGTAACAATTATGCCCCTTATCACATGCCTTTCTTGCAGCCTTCTCTGCACAATTTGAGGCTTGCCCAGAGGAATCCATTCATCCTTAGCTGCAGCGCTGCTTTGTCCTTTTTATAATTCCTGTTGGCCCTCCACCAAGAGTGCCTGAGCAGCCAGAAGGAGGAAGGATAGCAGGGTGAGGCTATGGAAGCTCATGGCTTCAGCTTGGTGGGAACCTGTTTGACAAAAGCAGGTGAGACAGTGTCTGGCTGTAGTTTAGCAACACAAGGCTGTAGGATGACCCTCCCTCCACCTTGACACATTTCTTCCTGATTAGGAACGAGATCAGAAATTCTGGCTCCTGAAATTACCAGACCAGCAGTCCACCTATTCATATTTCTCCTTGACTTGAGTCCTGAATGTCAAAACCTCCCACTCTTCCTTCCTACATTCAGCATGCTCTGAGCCAAATTAACTGTTCCTGCATCTGCTTACACACTTCTTCATTTACTTATTCATTTAAGAAGCACCTACTGTGTGCCATGCACTAAACCAGATGTTGAATTGGCCAAGTTGAATAAGAAAGTCTCTTATTGAGACTATAGAATACTGAAAAAGAACCGAGGACTGAAGGGGGAGGGGGGAGGGGGATGAGAATTATGGTGGGGGGCACTTGTGGGGAGAAGCACTGGGTGTTATATGGAAACCAATTTGACAATAAACTATTGTAAATTTTAAAAAATAAAGGAGTAAATAAATCCTGAAAAAAAAAAAAAGAAAGTCTCTTATCTTAAACTCTTAGAAAAAAACTCTTTGGTAAATTTGAATAATATTAGCCAGAAGTCTGTCCCAACTCTGTCTTTACCATGATCTTGGGGAAATCATCTCCCCACCCCCTCTCCACCAGGTCTTAGTTTTATCAACTGGATATTGGGGTGATGGATACAATGATTGAGACTCTTATAGCTCTGTGTACTAGATATATACATTTATATGATGCCACTAGGCCATGTAATGATAATGGACATGGCAAGTGACATGAAAGGTGACAGTTTACCCAAGGTTCAACATGGGTGGAATTCAGACACTCTGAGATAGATGGATTTGTGAGGCTGGGCATTTGAGGTGTAGTCAGAACCTAAGGAAAGGCATAAAGGAGCAGAATTTATCTAATATGAATGGGTAAAGTAAACCAGGGTGAATGGGGTGAATTTCTGCCAGAGTGTTTAGACCAGAAAATTAAAGGGAAGGATGATGCCTAATCAATTCCTGGAGCCCTATTGTGGCATAGTTCTGGGCAGGGAGAAAGCTCTCACTCAGTGCTTTTAAAAATAAATTATCAACTTGAAAGGATAACCTTAAAAACTTACACAACTTAATACCATAAAAAACCCAAATAATCCAATATAAAAAATGGGCAGAGGACCTGAATAGTCATTTTTCCAAAGAAGACAATCAAATGGCTGACAGACCATGAAAAGATGCTCAACCTCACTCATCATCAGGAAAATACAAATCAAAACCACACCTGTCAGAATGGCTAGAATAAAAAAGACAAGAAGTAAGAAGTGCTGGCAAGAAAGTGGAGAAAAAGAAACCCTCATGCACTGTCCGTGGGAATGCAAATTCATGCAGCTACTGTTGAAAACAGTTCAGAGGTTCCTCAAAAATTAAAAATAGAATTACCATATGATCCAATAATTGCACTACTGGGTATTTACCCCCAAAGTGAAAACACTAGTTTGAAAAGATGTATACACCCCTTGTTAATTGCAGCATTGTTTGTTTTTATTAAGGATTTTTAAAAAGTGTTTACTTATGTATTTATTATTTTTATTTTTTGTCATGAATAGATTTAATGAAGACCTATAAACTTGCTAAATGTAAGTCACAAATCAATTTAGCACAAAGGTATTTATTTAGCAGGTTAAACATGATAAGTTATAAGATCCATGCAGCTGCCTGAAAGGTAGCAACAAATTCACTGATGCAGAAACCCATGATCATTTTTAGTCCTGCAACCAGAGAAATTCACATCCAGGATGTAGTATATAGGTGGATTCATGCAGTATTTGTCTTTCTGTGACTGGCTTATTCTACTTGACATAATGCCCTCAAGACTCATCGATATTAATGCCTATTGCAAAATGTCCTTTTGCAGGTCTGAATTGTATTCCAGAGCATGTATACACTATTTTTTAAAACTTATTCACCTGTTGGATTTTTGGATTTTTTCCATGCTTTGGCTCTGGTGCATAATGCCACAGTGAATATGAAAGTGCTAATATCTCTTCAAAACCCAATTTCAATTTTCTTGGGTAAATACCCAGTAATAAATGGGATAGCTAGATCATATGGTAGCTATGTTTTTAATTTCTTGAGGAATTAAAAAAATTTTTTTGTTTTCCACAGTGGCTGCACCATTTTGCACCAATAACGTGCAGGTGTTCCAATTTCTCTACGTCCTGCCCAACACTTTGTGGGAACATGTCTTTTTTTTTTTTCTTATTTTATCCTTAGACCTTTATTACTTACAGATAATATCATGTACATATTTAAAACAAACAAAGGTCAAATTAATATGATTTAACCCCAAAACGGTTGGCTATATAGTAAAATGTAGGCAACAGAAGCTCTTACAAAATACTTAAGAGAAAAATTTGCTCACTGCTTTGGACTTTGAAATTCAATTAGTACACAAATGTTCAAACTTAAAGAAAATTTCTAGTCTTGATTTTTCTTAATTTAGAAATTTTTAAATAGTTACATATTTTAAATATGGTCAAACATTCTCTCAATGGTTTATACAAAACATGTTTCTCTGGAATAAATATAATGATCTCAAAGTTCCTATTTAATGTTAGCAATCATAAAAGCACAATAATAAAAATAATGAAAGTTCAGTTACCAAAAAACCTGGGACATTTTCCCAGTATTTATTATGAGTCAATTGGCCTCTTGGCATTGTTCTATAGAATCCTGACTGAATAAATAACCTTGGTCGTGCTACCTCATCCCTGTGAGGAGCAGCTGGATTTTATTTTTGTTTATTTATTTTACTAGAAATAAATAATTTTATTATTTAATTTTTAAACATGTTTATCCAAGTCAGTTAACATATAGTGTAATAATGATTTCAGTAAAGGATGCCTGAGTGGCTCAATCAGTTAAGACTCTTGACTTTGGATCATGTCCTGATCTCACATTTGTGGGTCTGAACCCTGTGTCAACCTCTGTTCTGATCGCTCAGAGCTTGGAGTCTGCTTCGGATTCTGTGTTTCCCTCTCTCTCTGCCCTCCTCTGCTTATGACCGGTCTCTCTCTGTCTCTCAAAAATAAACAAATGTTTTTTTTAAAAATACTGATTTCAGGAATAGAACTTAGTGATTCATCACTTACATATAACACCCATTTCTCATCTCAATAAGTATCCTCCTTAATTCCACTTGCCCATTTGGCCCATCCCCCAACCTAACATCCCTTCAGCAACTCTCAGCTTGTTCTGTATTTAAAAGTCTCTTATGCTTTGCCTCCTTCTCTGTTTTTATTTTATTTTTGCTTCTCTTCCCTTATGTTCACCAGTTTTGTATCTTAAATTCCACATATGAGTGAAGTCATATGATATTTATTTTTCTCTGACTGACTTATTTCACTTAGCATTATACACCCTAATTCCCCAAAGCAATCTACATATTCATTGAAATCCCTATCAAAATAACACCATCATTCTTTACAGAGCTAGAACAATCTTAACATGTGTATGGAACTAGAAAAGACTTCAAATAGCCAAAGCAATCCTGATAAAGAAACCAAAGCTGGAGGCATCACAATTCCAGACTTCAGGCTGTATTACAAAGCTGTAATCATCAAGACAGTATGCTACTGGCACAAAAACAGACACAGAGATCAATAGAACAGACTAGAGAACCCAGAAATGGACCCACAAACATATGGCCAAATAATATCTTACAAAGCAAGAAAGAATATCCAATGAAAAAAAAATACAATCTCTCCAGCAAATGGTGTTGGGAAAACTGGACAGCGACATGCAGAAGAATGAACCTGGACCACTTTCTTACACCATGCACAAAAATAAACTCAAAGTGGAGTAAAGAGTTAAATGTAAGACAAAAAGCCATCAAAATCCTAGAGGATAAAACAGGCAACAACAGCTTTGACTTTGATTGCAGCAACTTTTTACTTGACATGTCTCTGAAGGTAAGGGAAACAAAAGCAAAAATGAACTATTGGGACCTTATTAAGATAAAAATCTTCTACATGGAGAAGAAAACAACCAGTAAAACTAAAAGGCAACCAACAAAATGGGAGAAGATATTTAATTTATCAAAACCAACACCTAAAAAGCAAATAATCCAGTGAATAAATGGGCAAAAGACATGCATAGACACTTTTTAAAGAAGCCATCCAGATGGCTAACAGACACATGAAAAAATGCTCAACATTACTCATCATCAGGGAAATACAAATCAAAAACCACAAGAATATACCACCTCACACTTTTCAGAATGTCTAAAAATAACAACTGAGGCAACAGTAGATGTTGATGAGGATGCAGAAAAAGAGGAACTCGTTTGCACTACTGATGGGAATGCACACTGGTGCAGCCACTCTGGAAAACAGTATGGAGGTTCTTCAAAAATTAAAAATATAACTATCCTGTGAGTCAACAATTACACTACTATGTATTTACCCAAGGGATACAGGTGTGCTGTTTCGAAGGGGCACATGCACCTCAATGTTTATAGCAGCACTATCGATAATAGCCAAAGTATGGAAAGAGCCCAAATGTCCATCGATGGATGAATGGATAAAGAAGATGTTTTATACACACACACACACACACACACACACACACACACACACACCATGGAGTATTACTTGGCAATAAAAAAGAATGAAATCATGCCATTTGCAACAGCGTGGATAGAACTAGAGTGTATTACAGTAAGTGTAATAAGTCAGTCAGAGAAAGTTGCAGATAGAGTGTATTTATTTATTTTTGAGAGACAGAGAGAGAGAGAGAGAGAGAGAGAGAGAGAGAGAGAGAGAGAGTAGGGAGGGGGCAGAGAGTGAGGGAGACACAGAATCTGAAGTGGGTTCTAGGCTCTGAGCTCATGGCTCAGAGCCTGACATGGGGCTCAAACCCACAAACCATGAGGTCATGACCTGAGCTGAAGGGGGATGCTTAAGTGACTGAGCCACCCAGGTGCTCCTATTGTAGCATTATTTGTAATAGCTAAGATACGGAAGCAATCCAAGTGTCCATCCGTAAATAAATGGATAAAGAAGATATAGTGTCTATATACAATGAAATATTACAAGCCATAAAAAATAATGGGATCTTGTCATTGCAGCAATGTGGATGGATTTGGAGGGTACAATGCTAAGTGAAATAAATATGATGGAAAGGCAAATACTATACACTTTCACACATATGTGAAATTTAAGAAACAAAACAAGTGAAAAAACAAAGAAAAAAAAAAGACAAACAAAAACTAGACTCTTAAATACAGAGAACAAATTGATGGTTGCCAGACAGGAGGTGGGTAGGGGGATGGGTGAAATAGAAAAAAAAAAAAAGCATGACCTTAAATAGTACACTAAACCTCATGGATTTTATCAAGTAGCCAGTAAAAAACTACACTTGAAAGAAGAGAAACAGAATTTGTCTTTGTATGTGATACCTGCTATGTGTTATGTTTTTTTAATAATAGTTTATTGTCAAATTAGTTTCCATATAACACCAAGTGCTTCTCCCCACAAGTGCCCCCAACCATGACCATCACCCCCTCCCCCCTCCCCCTCCCCCCCTCAGTCCATGGTTCGTCTCCAGTATTCAGTAGTCTCCCTTGATCTGTGTCCCTCACTCATCCCCACTCTCTTTCCCCCTTCCTCTCCCCATGGTCCCCTGCCAGGTCTGTCCTGTTGCACCAGCATTCTTCTCAAAGCTAGAACAAACTATCTTAAAATTCATATGGAACCACAAAAGACCCCGAATAGCCAAAGTAATATTGAAGAAGAAAACCAAAACGGGAGGCATCACAATCCCAGACTTTAGCCTCTACTACAAAGCTGTCATCATCAAGACAGTATGGTACTGGCACAAAAACAGACACATGGACC